>JAFEMH010000285.1:600000-875000 GCA_022495995.1 Adenophora triphylla var. japonica
TGCCCTATACCTTATATCCTATACCCTATAGGGTATACCCTATACCATATGCCCTATTCCCTATACCTTATACCCTATATTCTATATCCTATACCCTATATCCTATAGGGTATACCCTATACCCTATATCCTATAGGGTATACCCTATACCCTATACCATATGTCCTATATCCTATACCCTATATCCTATAGGATATACCATATACCCTATAGGGTATACCCTATACCATATGCCCTATATCCTATAGGGTATACCCTATACCTTATACCCTATAAGATATACCCTATACCCTATAGGGTATACCCTATATCCTATAGGGTATACCCTATATCCTATACCCTATAGGGTATACCCTATACCCTATACCTTATAGGGTATACCCTATACCCTATAGGGTATACCCTATACCATATATCCTATACCTTATAGGGTATACCCTATACCCTATAGGGTATACCCTATACCATATGCCCTATACCTTATACCCTATACCCTATAGGGTATACCCTATATCCTATGCCCTATGCCCTATACCTTATACCCTATACCCTATAGGGTATACCCTATACCATATGCCCTATACCCTATGCCCTATACCTTATACCCTATACCTTATATCCTATGGGGTATACCCTATATCCTATAGGGTATACCCTATACCCTATACCCTATAGGGTATACCTTATACCATATGCCCTATATCCTATAGGATATAGGTTATAGGGTATAGTGTATAGGGCATACGGTATAGGGTATAGGATATATGGTATAGGATATAGTGTATATGGTATAGGGTATAGTGTATAGGGTATAGGTTATAGGGTATAGGGTATAGGGTATAGGATATAGGATATAGGATATAGGGTATATGGTATATGGTATAGGGTATAGGGTATAGGGTATAGGGTATAGGGTATAGGGTATAGGGTATAGGGTATAGTGTATAGGGTATAGGGTATAGGGTATAGTGTATAGGGTATAGGGTATAGGGTATAGGGTATAGGGTATAGGGTATAGGATATAGGGTATAGGGTATAGTGTATAGGGCATATGGTATAGGGTATAAGGTATAGTGTATAAGGTATAGGGTATAGGGTATAGGGTATAGGATATAGGATATAGGTTATAGGGTATAGTGTAGGGTATAGGGTATAGGGTATATGGTATAGGTTATAGGATTTTGGCGTTGCATTAGTAATTTAGGCGTTACATTAGGATTTTGGCGTTGCATTAGACTCGTTAAATTAGCTCTGGCGTTGCATTAGATGCGTTACATTAGCTCTGGCGTTGCATTAGATGCGTTACATTATCTCTGGCGTTGCATTAGCCATTACATTAGCTCTGGCGTTGCATTAGATGCGTTACATTAGCTCTGGCGTTGCATTAGATGCGTTACATTAGCTCGTGGCGTTACATTAGATGCATTAGATGCGTTACATTAGGTCAGAAATGTAGTAGTGCGTAGGAATCCTTTCTCAGAAAGGTCCAGCCATTAGACTCCCTGATTCCCCCTCTAGCCCATTACCTTATCCCGTGATGCTCATTGGGATTGGGTCTTATTTTATCGACAACCCCACTTTTTCCAAAAGTGACGTTGTCGAGGGGCTCTGTAAGTACGCCAATCCAATCCATATCCACACTCCCGGGGTCGATTTGTTGAATATTTGCTTGAATTTGGTGTTTAAACCCCAAAGGGGTGTGGATCTATCCATATCCACACTCCCGGGGTCGATTTGTTGCTGTTTCTGTATTTCGTATCCAATCTAGTTAGTTAATTAGATCTGTGTTAGTAATTGTTGATTCTGGTGTTCATAGTGTAAGCCTCTGCAGATGGACTCCGTATGTCACGCGACACATTGTGCCAAGGTGATCCTGTGTCACGCGACATATGTGGTCACCGATATCATCTGTCATGTAACATATCGTGACCCATCTGCAGAAACCTTTTCTCTTTTAATCTGTTTTAGATTGTTGTAGCAGGGATGTGGCCTCCCTAAATAATGGGCTCACGAGTTTTAAATCTCAATTCATATTAAATAAAATGCATGTTTACCCCATTTGTTCATTGTCAACACTTGCACACACTTTTGGATTTGCTTGGGTGTTTAATTGAAAGACTCGTCTACGGACGAGGCGTGTTGGGTGAACTCTCGGTTCTTCCCAACACGTAACCTGACCTCCGAACCCGTATTTTCTCTCAAACAAAAGGTTTTCAATGTTTCCTCTTAAAACGGCGTGGTGACTCCTTTTATATTTCACAAAATTTCGGGCGAGCGCGCATTCAGCACCCCGTACTTACAAAATATAAAGACCTCGTCCTAGACATAATGAAAAAGCTGGAATTTTTCGAAATAAGTCAAATAGTCCGGGAGGATAACCAAGTGGTAGATGTTCTATCTAAACACTACAAGAAAGTACACTATTTATGGCGGCTGCAAGCCATAGTAAATAGTGTGCAGGGCCACCGTAAATACTATATACGGCGGCTGCTCGACGGTTTATTTGGCGCCTTATGTAGTAGCGCCGTATTTGTATTTACGGCGAATATTATTGCCATAAATACAAATACGCCGAATAGAGAGGCCGACGTATATAATATTTACGACGGATGTTGAGCCGCCGTATATGATAAAATACAAATATGACAGATGTGGAGGCCGCCGTATATGAATAAGCCGAGCTCCTATACAACTCGACCAAGCGTGCTTATACAGTAGCTTCCCAAAAATCCCTCGACCGAGTCTTTAAGCATGCTGACCGAGAACTTGCATACAATTACAGCGGATATATGGCCGCCGTAAATAACTAGGCTTCACTCGGCCGAGTTTTAGTCCCTGCTCGGCCGAGCACTCCCTGAATCAGCCAAATGCCAGATTTAAATATCATACCAAATCTGAAAAATCTGTAAATAAATATGCACTTTACGACAATCAAAGCATTTCGTAAATGTAAATACACATTATAATTACTATTAACAATATTTTTTACAATGTAGCTTTACACCCAAACTTAAATCTACACAAAATGATCAATGATCTATACATCAATTTCTCGAACCTAATTTCACAGGCTGAACATGATCATCAGAATTCAGTACCATTCATGAGCTCAAAGCAGTCATTCCAGCTGGGATCGTGAAGCAAAACCTTCATCTACACATACAAACCAAACCAATTACCATTATTTTAGTAAAATGAAACAAAAAAATAGAGTAAAACAGTCACTTGAAGATGATAAATTTTGCCTAGCAATTTGAGTAGACAATTGGCACTTCAAAAGAACAATGCTAAGCATACTCAGTTTTACCACAACAACTAGTTATCCGATTCTAACGAAAATCTAAAACTTGTTATTGATACAACATTGTAATTACTATTAACAATGTTTTTTAAACTTTCATTAGCATAATTAAATTAATCTAAATGTCAAGCATGACAAGCTTGTAGGGAGTACTAATTAGGATTGTAGTAAATTATAGTTTTCCTACATCTTTACCATCCTTTTCCAATCTATACAACCAACTCATGATATAACTATCTATACACATTACATCTATCTATACCAAAACTGATTACCTTTTCCTACATCTTTACCATCCTTTCACAATCTATATCTTCCTATACACAATATTCCATTATTTTCTTTTCCATCCCAAAATTGAGAAACCATCAAAGTGAACTCTAAGTAGAAATGTACATTTTTCTTTTGACAACCATATGATGTGGAATACATTTTGTTTCCCTCTAGACTATAAGCATCAGTAACTGAGCTGTCAACAACATCATTACCTTCTCTGTATCCATGATTTATAAGCCATAAACCACATAAATCCTTGCATTCAAGAACATCATGACTGAACTTCCAGAAACCCATGGAAATAGCTATCAATGAATCTGAATCAATGCATCTTGGATCAATTGTGTTCAAATTGCAACTACTATCCCACATATTCCAGTAAACAGACAGAAAAATACCAAATGTGATTGGATTCCATAGGTATTCCAGAGAAATATAGATGCAAAACAATCCAAGCAACATAAACAATTGTTGCCAACAGTCAGCTATCATATCTGAATGAAACAATCCAAGCAAAATAACCATTTGCTGCCAATATCCAAATATCATAAAGTAACAGCTGTGTACATGATTCATTGCTGATGAATAGCAGTGGAACATAACCATTTCCATTTGTTCAAATGGCCAGAATCTACAAGATCAAATGCAACTCCATTATTGCACCATGCCCCTTTTTTTATTATCATGTCAAACAAAAAAAATCCTTACTTAGGAACTACTTATTGCAAGAAGTCAATACAACTCCATTATTGCACCAGGCCCCTTTTTTTAAGCTTCATATAAGTTTCAATGAACTCCAAGAAATCATAGACCCCTCCGACTCTCTGAGACCATCACTAAGAAATAACTACTCAAATCGACGATTAAAATTGAAACTTACACACGCTAATAAGACCTAACACGTTTCACATATCAGGTGCAGAAGATATCATGTGAAACAAGTGATTCAGAAATATCTAAAATGCAAATGAAACTCATTTTGAATATTATATATATTTCTCAGCGCCAATGCAAACACTGAACTTCACCACACAAGCAATTAGAAGGAAGTGCAATCAGTTACTCCGTCCTATTTTTTTTAGATTCAAATGAGAGGATTGTGCAAGTATATCTTTGAGAAGTAAGACTATTATTTAGAGATGAAGTAAACTAAAATCCAATTAAACAAGAATATATCACAAAAATTAGAGTAGTGTTCTCACATACCACTCCCCATTACTGCCATTTCCTTATAGTTGCATAACACTACGTTGCAAATCTTCTAGCAGTTTTTGTTGAGCATTTAATTGCTTTAGAAGATTGTATGGCATAAGCACAATTGGCCAAGTATTGTGAGATATAGTCATTGTTATAAAAGGATTAAATCCATCAGATGCTAATCCCAATCTAATATTCCGAATTTCACTTGAAAATAATGGATAACGTTCATCAAATCCCTTCCACGGACGAGAGTCTGCAGGATGTCTCGGCACACCATCATTTATTATTTTCTCGGCATGCCATCTCATGAGTGTCGCGGTCTTTAATTACCAATACAACCTTTGCAACCTTGGCTTTAAGGGAAAATGCCATACTTTCTTCATCGCTACCTGCTTGGGAAGTTTATTCTTGCCACTTTTTTTCGCACCTTCACCACTACCCCCTTCTTCTTGTTGCTTATATCTTGAGGCTCCACAAATTTCACATTTACTAAGTTTTTCAGTTTCATTTTGAAACAACATACAATGATTAATGCACGCGCCCCATATTTTTTTACTGAAACCCAAATTTGCAGTCATCTTGTACGCCTCATGATAGGAATTTGACACTTTTGCTGATTGAGGCAATGTGTGAGTACGCTAATCCAATTCGCGACCCTTTATAGGTGCATTTTAATGTGATAAAATTGCACTAGGGGCATTTTGGTGAATTCTCGGTCCATTTCGAGATTTCCGAAAACTTTTTATAAGTTTCTCGCGAAGAAAGTACTTTTAAGTATTTTTCTCAGACAAAAGGACCTATAAGGTATTATTCAGATTGGACTTATTGGGAATTTGCTTTGAATGTTCCAGAATCAGGTTTTGGTGCCAGAAACGGTTATGGCTTGCTTAGTCGTGCGACATCTCGAGCCATGAAAAATGGGAGCAGAAGGCCGTGCGACACACAACACCCATCATCAGCAGCCTATAAATAAGACCCTACCCCTCTCATATCTGGATCCTTTTTCACCTCCCTACTGTTACCCTACCAAAATACATCCAGAACCCTCTCTCTCTCCTAAAACACATATAACCCACCCCAATTCCCTTGAATCCTCTCATCTCTCATACACACCTCACCCATCTACTCTCATATCCTCACACATACATTGAAGATCTGAAGCTAACACTCCATCTGTGCTCGAATCTCCACCTGAAGTTGTTTTACATGGAACATAGTGTAGAATTATGGATCTACAAGGGTAAAGAATCCTTTTCCCTCATATCTCTCTCATCCATTTGTTCATTGCATAATCCATTGTCATATTTCTTGATTTGATTCGACAATTATACTCCATCTGTTCCTAATTATCGAATCACAATCTCCATCTCTCTGTTTAATTGATTCATTTAGTTTAATTGCTTGTTCATGGTTTGATTTCATTGTATTTGTGGATTGATTGCCAAGGGAGTGTGGATCTCCCCATATCCACACCCCTTTAGTCAATCCGTTGCTGATGTGTGGTATTCTGAGTTGAATTGTTATGCTAATCAAATCTGATTGAGACTCTGTTGAATCTAATTCCAAATTGTAAAGTCTCTTCAGAGAGTCACGTTATGTCATGCGACAAAAATGGCCACTCCAGGTCCTGTGTAGTGCGACATAACTAGCCACTCTGCAGAGACCATCATTCCAATTGTAATTCGTTCATCTAGTTCGCTTGTCACTCAAAATAGAGTGTGGATCCTCAATATCCACACTCATTTGAAGTGATTGTGTTGATCTCTGTCCTTTGGTTTCCTCTGTAATCCCAACTTTGTAAGATCTCTGCAAACTGGTATGGTGTGTCACGCGACACATTTGACCATCCCAGGTCCTGTGTCACACGACACATGTTACCACTTTGCATCTGGTCCATTTTAGTTGTAAGTTGTTTATTTCATTGTAATCTGGGACGTGTCCTCCCAGAGTAAATGGCTCACAAGTTGTAATTCCTCCGTTAATCAATAAACAAAGCATCGAAATGCATTTTATCATATATCTTGTCACACACAAATTGCACACACTCTTGAATGTTTTTGGATGTTGAACATAGAAAGACTCGTGTACAAACGAGGCGTGTTGGGTGAAATCTAGGTTCTTCCCAACACGTAACCTGACCCCCGAACCCATTTTCTCTTTTCAAAAAGGTTTTCAATGTTTCCTTTAAAACGGCATGGCGACTCTCAAAAATTCATTTTTTCGGCGAGCGTACATTCAGTGGCTACTCTGCTGGAGACATGAAACATGTTTTTCAAAAGTGGGTCAAACTTTCATTCTTGTTCAATGTCCATTTCATTCATTTGCGTGTGCTTTGTTGTGTGACATTTTATGTGTTTAAATGCATTTTGGCATGCTTTGTTGTTACTCTTCCCCCTCCATGTATCTTGTGTTGTCTTTTTTGGGACTTGTTTGAGTGATTTGCTTGGAGGCTAGGGCTGATTCATGGTGCTAAGGATTCTGGATATGTGGCTCTTTTGGTCACGCGACAGAACTTGCCATAGCTGTCCTGTGTCACGCGACAGTTGTGGCCTTTCTGCAGGATTTGAATTTTTGATACAGGTTGTGATTGTGGGGCAGTCCCCCATGATCAAATTATGATCATTGTGATTATTGTTCTCTGTGGGGTGTGTGTGTTGTTTTCCATTTTATCACCCCTTTTCAAATAATATATATATATATATATATATATATATATATATATATATATATATATATATATATATATATATATATATATATATATATATATATATATATATATATATATATATATATATATATATATATAACCATTTCCGCAAATAAAGGAGCATAGTCATCCGCACACTACTTCACTAGATCTAGAACCCTCGGGTGCGATTGATGGCATCGCGAACGGCCATGTAATTCGCCTACGCTTGAGCTCCTGAAATCAATCCTATTCCCCCTAGCGCATCATAGGTGGAGCCACACTTTTAAGCTTACCCAACGGTTGGTTTTTGACACGACATTTTCAAAATATACTAAAATGAATTTTTTCATAATTAATAAAAGGCTTTCGTACCTATCCCAAAACCTAGCACGTGTGGGCATGTTGCCATTGCAACATGGTTTCGCGTAGGGACATGTTTCTCTCACGGCATGTTCTAACGAGAGATCATGTCGCTTTGTCAACGTGCACCAACGAGAGGTCATGCCGGATTTTTCCTTGAAATTCTTCAGAAATACCCGTTATGCTGCCCAAAATTTCCCAAAAATTGGGATTTCTCATCCGTCCCACAAATGCTTCGATTTTATTTAGGTACTATTGCCTATTATTAATTTTTAACCAATGCATTTGGTATATTTTCGAATGGTGTGTCCCTAGGTTCCCCCGAGATCTAGATTGCTTGAATAAAGGCTTATCCTTTTCCAACTGTCCCTAGGACTTAAAAGACATTGATTTCTACTTGAACATTAATAAGATGTTGCACGAGTCCGTCTCATTTCCCATTCTTCCCTCTCCCATACCTTCTTAAGATCCTTTCCTCTACCACCTTATCGACTCCTATCCACCTCGGCAGCTACGACAAGATTGGTGCATACTTCGATCCCCGGCGCTTGTTTGGTTTGTATTCCCGAGGCGGAAGCAGTTCAAGTGCCCGAGTGGTCATCCATCTGATTCGAAATCCAAAATGTTCGGTGCAGAGAAGATTATGGCCCACCAGTCTGGAAGTTCTTATCCCATGGGTCAGCAGAGTGCAAATGTATGTCCATCGAAAAGTTGCGAGCTACCCTTGAAGCCGCTTTTCCTTGTGAGCGGGAGGCCCGGTTGCTTGCTCAGATTGCTCAAGCTAAGGAAGATGACTTATGAATGACAGAAAGTTTGAGAAGGGTCCTCACCCCATCAATGTCAGCGATGCTCTTCCTTCCATCTGAGGTTGAATGAGTCAATCAGTCTTCGTAGGTTCTAGAATGTCCCTCTTTGGGACATGAGTCTGTCGAGTCCACTTTGGACCAGTTTTTGCTTTGCAGTAATAAAAATCTTTGTTTCTTTTCCTGCTAGACTCGAGACATCACTTGCACACCCACGTCACATTTAATTGAAATGGTTTTATTCTAAATGATCACTTGTGCTGCTCAACCAATAATTCTTTGAAGTGATTAATATTTCAATTAATCGGAGTGAGAAAATCAACTGCTATCCTTCTCAAATTGGGGCTTATGAACTCCCCATCTCGCATCTCGTATGCTCACATCTCTTTCATCATACTCATCAGTTCGTCACTCAATGAATTTGCATGAATCTTTCTCAATCAAGTTTAAGCAAGCAATGAAGACTTAAGTTCATTTGGATCATCCGGTAGGGATTGCGGTTGAAGCCTTTCACCCAAGGGAAGCCATTACCTCACCCTCACTAAACGATACCCTTTCATTTCAAGATCGGCATATTTTGAAACCCTGCTTAACCATCATCTATGCTCCTTGCTGAGAGAAGTCCAAGCAATGCCAAGAAGTTAGCTTCGAGAATCGGCGGTGTGCAAAATACTCAAGTCATGAAGGAAGGACAGATATAATCCTCAAAGAGGCCTTCCAAATTTTCAAAAGAAGGAGTTTTAAATCCTCATAATTCAGCAAGAGTCCTCAACTTCTCAAGAGGCTTTTCAAAAGAAGGACTTTAGATCCTCACAATTTAGCAAAGGTCCCCGACTTCTCAAGAAGCTCTCCAATGTTCAAAAAGGAGCCCGAATCCTCACAAGTTCGCAAAAGTTCTCGATAGATTAGATCTTCTCTCGTCAGCAATCTGTGAGCGTTGTGAGGGATTTTCAGTCGCCACCTATATTATTCATTTGGAAAACATAGAAAAACCATTTTTTTGAAAGAGATTTGGGTTCGGGGCTTAGGTTATGGAATGGGAAGGTCAAGGAGCACCCATTCCACCCAATCCGGAGATCGGTCTTGCTAAATAAAAGAGAGGTTTTCAAAAGGAAGAAGATTTCAAATAAAAAAACAAATAAAGATCCATTTAACGGGGTTAAACGAAATGTAGGATCGATTGCTTCGAGACCATCCCCATGATTTAGGGAGGCTCTAGGCCGATCCTAGATTCTATGAATATATACCACTCTAACAATTAACTAGAAGGGGATTTAGGGGTTACCTTACGTGAGGTGAATTGGGCAGAGTTTCGACTCAAGTTTAGAATCGAATCTTGACTCGGACAGAGCTTCACCTCATTCCTTGACTTGGATCTTGATGTTTGTTTATCAACAAGGTTGACAAACAAACTTTGAGGTGATTTTTAGGGTGATTTTGTAGGAATCTTTCAGGGAGAGAAACCAACAAAATGTGTGTGTTGTGTAGAATTCTGGACCTCTGAAACACTAAAAGTCATCCAGTATTTATAGGTGTTGGAGGGGTGTTGAGGATGAGATCAAACACTCCTAGGAAGGTTCCAGACTCCCAAAATCATTAGTTGGCCGGATGGATAAAGTTTTATCCAAAAAAGAGGTTGAAATCGACGAGGAAACTGTCATTTGCATGCTGCAGAATGATAATATCTCACGCGAGACACGCCATTCCGCGCGAGATATTGTGGTCTGTGGACAATTCTGTCCTTTCCCCGTTATCTCGTATGCAGTTTAGTCCCAAACTAACGGTGGTTAGTCAAAACTTAACGAAACATGACGAAATGGTGGATTTCTACTTCTTGACTCAAAGCGAGACTTAGAGTGATATAAATGTGATCCGATGGGTACAGAATGAGGTGTCTACAGAGCCCCTCGGCAACAAGTCTTATGAAAGAAGTCATGTCGACGATAGAAAAGACATCATTCTGAACATCGGGATGGTCAGGCCGCACGACTTTCTACGTATCTCTATCGGAGAATCAGACCATGATGTAGTTTGACTCCAAAACACGAAAAGGCTGCTTTAGGTATTTTGAAAATCGAGGAGATTTTGTTTTTGAAAAGATAAATTCATACTGAGGAATCAAATCAAGACCCAATTCTGAATATACCTGTCTGTTTAAAGATTCGCCTGTCTGGGCTCCGAACCTGTGGGGAAATATGTTAGAAAACAAAGGCTTACCTGTCCGGTCCTTTGAGTCCTGTTGATTTTGTGACGATTCGCCTGTCTGGGCTCCGAATCGGGCTTTTTGTTGTTGATGATGACGATTCACCTGTTTTGGCATTGAATCGGGCTTTTGTGATGACGATCCACCTGTCTGGGCGTTGGATCGGGCTTTTGATTTGACGATCCACCTGTCTGGGCATTGGACCGAGCTTTTGATTTGATGATCCACCTGTCTGGGCATTGGATCGGGCTTTTGATTTGACGATCCACCTGTCTGAGATTTGGATCGGGCTTTTTATGATGACGATCCACCTGTCTGGGCGTTGGACCGAGCTTTTCTGATGACGATCCACCTGTTTGGGCGTTGGACCGAGCTTTTCTGATGACGATCCACCTGTCTGGGCGTTGGATCATGTGGAATGAGTTGATTTTTGGATCAGTTGGTTTTTGGGCGACTGGTGTCGTATCGGGCGATCGTGCGTATGTCACGTTTGGCTCATTCCGTGACTTGCGGTGCTGATTTTTCCACGTTCCTTGCTAGTGTATCATTTCCAAGGGTAAATGTGTCAAAATTTTAAATTTTGGCATTGCGTAGATGCTTATTGTCGGGGATAATTTTGTCAAATTCCCGAAGGCATATCTCGCGCGATACATCTTATCTCGTGCGAGACTTGTACTGTCGGGGCTAATATAACAGCAACTGCTGTTTCATTTGAAAGCATCTCTTTTCAAATTTCCCTCCCTAGCTCGAGCCAAGGCATTTTTTCTCTGCAAATTTTTCGTGAATTGCTTGTTGATTCTCCCTCCAAACAATTCTCAATCCTTCCTCCCTCCACAATCAATGGCTCAAGAAGGAAAGAATCCAATTTTGGGGAGTTACTTGCTAGGAAAAGATTACCCCCACGACGACCTCACCTTCGATAGGCACGTACACATTTCCACCGCCGTTCGGGAGGGTTTGGTAAGAGCTTCTCTCTGAACTCTTGATTCTTGTATTGCATTGTTGTTGCATGCTCCGTTTTTGTCGACTTTGTTGAATGATTGTTGTTGCATTGTGTGCGTATGAGTCCCCTACATATCATGGATTGTAGGAGGGGTTGATTTAGGTTATCAATTGCATCTTTGGGCAAGCTTTTCTTGTGTGCACGCCAAGTGTTCGATGAAATGCCTCAATGAAAATTTTCTTCCATTTCTTTGAGTTTTTTACATGGATCTAACCTTGCCCTTTTTGCTCTTTCTTTGTTTTGCAGTCGTTCAGACCAACAAAAAATTGCCGGGGGAGCCCAAAATTGGATTGAGCTTTGTGGGACAAGATTAAGGACCTTGATGGGGTTCGAGATAGGTTGGCCCAAACGGGGCTTCTGACTTTTTTTGATAACCTTCAGGGGATGAGACGGACTCCCCAAGTCCTTTAGGCGATCAGGGAAAGGTGGTGGGATGCTACTCACACTGTTCATTTGCGCTTCGGGGAAGCTACTATGACTCCGATGGACTTCCTTGCGATCACGGGGCTAGAGTTTACCGATGAGCCCCTTCCGAGGACTGCGGGTTATAAGCCTGTGAGCCCGGCTATATGGAGACAGTTGATTGGTTTTGTCCCTAACAAGGTTAAGGGATTTGCTGCTGAGCTGTCACCTCTCCGAGGTCAACTTGAGACTTATGCGGAGAAGCCGAATGCAGTTACTGATCGATTGGTGCGGGGTGCCCTCTGGTACATTCTTTCGGAGACCATTTTTGCGAACCACTCTTCTACGGCCCATCTTTCTCTTTTGGGTTTGTTGGTGAATTTGGATGAGGTGAGTACCTATGATTGGGGCTCAGCGGGGCTGGCCTTCTGTTACCACGCCATGGACGAGGCGTGTAGGCACACCAAGGATTCCCTGTCATGGTATTCTTATGCTTGGGAGGTATGCTCCTGACTTTGTCTTTTATCTGTACTCCTTGTCCGTATTTCGTACTGAATCTGTTCTGTTTTTGTGCAGATATGGGGCTACATTGTCTTTGGGCTGTACAAGTTCGAGTTGGAGAGCCGGACCCCTTTGTTCCCGAATATCAGGAGGTGGAGCCACCCCAATCAGAGTGTTGATGAGGAGGAGGATCAGGAGTGGACCCTGACAGTTTCAGAGGCGCGGGCCATGCTGGACACTTTTGAGTATGAGCGGTTAGGCCTTTATCCTTAGAACCTGGTGGAGCGGGAGGTCCATCGTGCTTGGGATGTCACCGCGATGCAGAGGATGCTGGTATCTCTGGAGGGGGATACCATGTACTAGGATGAGCGAGTCTTCCCACATCATGGTCGGGGTAGACTGCCGTATAGGGTGCCCGCGGATCCGCCGAGGGCTATGTTCCCTACCCACCTCATTTCTGATGCGGATTATGCTGATTTTGTGGAGGGTTGTGAGGCTACGACTCGTGTTGTCCAAGGAGCCTCTTATGCGGAGTTCCTGCCTTGCCTGATGGGTCCCCTCTTGGTAGGAGCTCGACGGTCGCTTGCTCGTGGTTTCGCCTATGCCTCTGCCTCAGGTTCATCAGCCCCTAGCACTTGTTCCTAGTCTACTGGCTCTCTGCCCTTTGTGCCAGATTTCGGTCCTTTGAGCTACACTTATATGATGGGGAGTATGCCGATGATGGGCCACATCCCGACTCTGGATCATATTCCCGAGGGTTACCGCCTTCCCCCCGATGTCTCCTCGGTATGTTTCTATTCATATTATCTCTCGTTTCACGTATTCATCCATATATTGTATATGTCCGACTTCATCTGAGTATTTCTTTTCTTTTGTTGTCAGGTCACTATGTTCGCGGCCGATTACAACCGTGGAGCGACCAAGATGGCGGGACTGATGGCCCTAGTGTCGGACGTGTCTGAGAGGCTGTTCCAGAAGGCTTCTTTGGCGGCTTCGATGGTGGCCTCTGCGGTGAATCCGACTTGTGGAGCCAAGAGATCGAGGAGGGATGGTAGCCCCCGTGGTGGTGAAGGAGGAGGTGCCGGCGGCTCGAGCGACTTGATGGCGTGACCCCCCTTTTCTCTCTATTTGATTCACTTATGATCTGTACATATTGGCCGTGTGGGCCCAGACAATTTTTCTTTTTCTTTAGTACCTGTTAGCACATAGATGGCCCAAAAACATGGTTTTCTTAATCCCTAATCCTAGGTCTAATTAGTTATTTTTTTTTAACTTTCTCGACTTTCCGTGGTTGGAAATGGAACGGCCGCCTAGGCCACAATTTTGAGCTTGAATTTGGTGTTGCACTGTATGTTGGGAACTGTATGTGCAGGTTTTTCAAGACTTGCTTCGTCAAGTCGGGGCTAGATTGTTATTTGTGCAAAACTGTTGCTATCTTGCCGTGGCGATGTATCGCGCAGGACAAGGCATCTCGCGCGAGACACGCTAGGCAGAATCCTCTTTCTTCTTTGAACAGGATTTTGTCAGTTTTCCCTATAAAAACACCCTGTAGTCCGGCCAAATAACTCACCCTAGCCTTTCAAACTCTAGAGATATTCTGTTAGGGTAAAGTTCTTGTCTTCTCTTTCAACCCTGTGATCCATGGCTTCCAAGGAGATCGCCCCAATGTCCATGATTGTTGATGACTTTTCTTTGTCGTCTGAAGTGGTTGAATCTTTCAAGCAAGCATCAAGAGATTTTGTGAGGTCGTTTTCCAACCGATCTCGCAATAGGTTTATAGCAGAATTCGGATTCAAAATCCTTTTTACCTTGAAGAACCTCCAACCGGATTAGAATCTTCTGCAGGGTGCTGCTCGATTTTGGGATCCCTCTGTCCATCTTTTCAATTTTTCTTTGAATGAGATGGTGCCTACTGTGGAAGAATTTGCCATTATGTTGGATATGCCTTTGACTGGTCAGATTGCTGTTCCTAAATACAATAGGAATCATTCAGAGGCCCTGAATAAATTGCTAGGGATTCCCCTTGATACTTGCTACGAGTTGGTTCATCGTAGGTGGGTAGATTGTTCTTCTTTTCCTGAGCGATTCAGCGGAGATTCAGATGACGATGCCTTTCATGTCTACAAACAAAACTTTCTGGCCCTTTCTCTTTTTGGAGATGTTTTCTTCACATGCAGGGATGGCTTGGTTGACTCCCAATTGGTGGAAATTGTTCTGTAGGCTAGGAAACGTTCTAGGAACATTATTTCACATATTTTGGGTGAAACCCTGCATGGTCTTGATGAGCTGCATAAGACCGGTGCTATGAATCAAGGGAGTCCTCTTTTGTTGACCATTTGACTTAGGGAGCATCTCAATTTGGTAGGTCCCCCGTTGGAATATTCCCCTTTCACATATCATACACGAAAGTTGTTGATCAAGGATCTCTCGGTGGATAAGTGGGCTGAGCTGATTGCGAAGACTGAAACTGCTGATATCCTTTGGTGCCCACCTTATTGGAGATTGAACAAGTATGTTGCCAATACCAAGGGTTTTGACAGGGTTGTTCTTCCGGGTTTGCGAGATTCCTCCTTTTATTTTCCCAAACGGGTGCTCCGTCAGTTTGGTCAGCAGCAGGACACTTATCTTTTCGAAGGGGCCTCTCGTGATGTGTCTTATAGTGGTGTAGAGTTTGCGCAGGTGCTAGCTCAAGCATGGGATGAAGGAACTAGTCGGGACCGCTGGTCGAACCTTCGTACTTTTAATGCAAGCGTCTTCTTATCTGACAAGTATTTGGATTGGTTCCTTCATACCGATCACCCTAGTTTGGAGAAGATTGATGATCTGCGGCTTTCACTGCTAGGGGATTCTTTTGTAGCTAGCAGTATTTTGCGAAGGAGCGAGGCTCAGTCTGATCCTGCTAATGTGCGGACTGATCCAACCCAGGATTTTCTTGATGGGGATTGGTACGAGAGGCGAGGCAAAGGGATGCCCGGAAAGACGCAAGCTTTAGATAGTCCCAATGTCTTCAAGAGGCTTTCGGAGTCCGTCTTTGATCGTCTCGAGGGATGTTCTGCTTTGAGGGGCCCAAAGCGCAAGAAGGATCGCGAAGACGGTGGTGACCATATCCGCCGGCCTACCAAGTCAATTAAAGGCTAGATTTTAAGGAGTACCAAGAGATTGCTTTGATAGATCAATAGTTTTGCTTTATTAGTATTTTTTTTCAAGATTGTTAGCTTAGCAAATTAGTCGTTGTGGTTAGGATTTCCCTTTTGCCGTTAATAAAATGCATTTGATTAATGAAAGGACAAAATTGAATTTATTTATTTGATTAGACCGAACCCGAAGGCTGCCTACGTTCCTCTTTTACAACAATTAAATAAGAGGCTCAGGTCTAACGCAGTTCATTTTTGAGAGAAAAAGGACAAAATACGGTTCCAGGCCGAGGGGTAATCTCACGCGAGAAAAGGCCCCCGTTTTTTTATGCACACCCTTTATTTTGCCTAGACTGCCCCTTCAGATTTTCAATCTAGCGGGCTTCTTTTCTTGTGCAAGCTCTAATTTATGCCTAGGCCGTCCCCTTCGGGATTTTCAACCTAGCGAGAATTTTTTTTTTCTTTTTAGGAGGCCAAGTCACGTGAAGTACTTCTTGAGCTTGTCCATGTTGACCGGCTTCGGTAGTTGATCTCCGTCTAAGTCTACCAGCTGAAGGGCTCCCCCAGAGAATATTTTCTTCACAATGTAGGGTCCTATCCATCTTGGTCCCCACTTGCCTAGCGGGTTGAAAGGTCCAGGACGATGCTCACGGAGAACCAGGTCGCCTACTCTGATATTCCTTGTCTTGACCTTTTTGTTGAAGGCCCTTGCCATTCTTCTTTGGTAAGCCTGGGTGTGCTCGGCTGCTTTCAGCCTCCTTTCGTCTAGCAAGGCTAACTCTTCGTATCTGCTTTCTAGCCAGTCGACTTCATTCACTTGGTTTTCTAGGAGAACCCTTAGTGATGGTATTTCCAATTCTATTGGCAAGACAGCCTCCATTCCGAATGTGAGGGCGTAGGGAGTCTCTCCTGTAGCTGTTCGGACTGAAGTGCGGTATCCCCACAGTGCGAAGGGTAACTTGTCGGGCCAGTCTTTCCCAGTGACTGCCATTTTTCTGATGATGGTTTCGATTGTCTTGTTTGCGGCTTCAACTGCCCCATTCGTTTGAGGCCTGTAAGGAGATGACTTGTGTCTTGTGATTTTGTACTCGGTTAGGAGGCGATCGGTTTCCTTCTCGAAGTGCGAGCCATTATCGGATATCATCTCTTGCGGGATCCCGTATCGGCAGATGATGTTATGTTTGATGAATTCTGCGACCTTTCTGGCATTCAAAACCTTGTAGGAGGCGGCCTCGACCCATTTAGTGAAATAGTCGATGGCTACTAGGACGAAACAGTGTCCATTGGCTCCTGTGGGTGTGACCTTTCCAATCACGTCTATCCCCCATGTCGAGAACGGCCAAGGAGAAGTCATAGGGTACAACAAGGAAGGTGGTGCGTGCTGAAGGTTGGCGTGTATCTAACACTTATGGCACTTCTTGACCATTTTGGTACAGTCGGCTTCCATGGTTAGCCAAAAGTACCCTTGTCTGATGATCTTTTTGGCGAGCATGTTTCCACTCATGTGGGTTCCATATATGCCTTGATTAACATGGTCCATTATTTCTTGGGCCTCTTCCTCGGTGGCACAAAGGAAGTTTCCTTGGGAATGTTTCTTGAATAGATGGCCAGCAATGATGACGTAATTAGCGGCCAACCTCTTAAGGGCGATCTGAGTCTTCTGGTCTGTCTCAGGTGGGATGGTTCCATCTAGGATGAAATGCCAAATATCCTGGTACCTTGGTTTCTCTTCGGAGTTCTCAACAATGGCACATTCGGATAGCCATTTGTTTTTGCAGTCATGGAGATCTATGACGGCGCAGTAGGCAGGAGTTACATGCCGTGTTATTTTGAAGGGTTTGACTGCTTTTCCTTTAGGGATTTCGACCAAGGAAGCGAGTGTAGCCAATGCGTCTGCAAACCGATTTTTGTCTCTAGGGAGATAGTGGAATGAGACATCCTAAAATTGTTGGGCCAACTCTTGGAGGTGGGCACTGTATCTTTGAAGGGTTGGATCTTGGATCCTCCACTTCTTCAATGTCTGATTGATGATTAACTGGGAGTCCCCAAAATACCTCGAGTTCGGTCACGTTGCGTTCTAGGGCTGCCTCAAGCCCCTCTATACAAGCCTCATATTCCGCTGTGTTGTTGGTGGCGTCAAAGTCAAGATGTATTGCCAGTGGAGTATATATGTCGTTAGGGTCTAACAACAACATTCTGATGCCGAACCCTCTCTTGTTGGCTGCTCCATCGAAAAATAATTGCCACTTATTTTCTTCTTCTATACTCATGATGTCCTCATCAGGGAATCGCGGGTCTTCCCCCTTCGCTTCATCACAAGGAAATTCGGCCAACTGATCTGCGAATACACTCCCCCTGACGGATTTCTGAGTGACGTAAGTGATATCATATCCCGCGAGCATGAAGTACCATTTGGCCAATCTCGAAGACAAATTTGATTTTTCTAGGATATATTTCAATGGATCCATTCTTGCAATGAGACGAACCGGGAAGGCTTCCATATAGTGCTTTAGCCTTTGTGAAACCCAAACAAGAGCAGCGCAAGATTTGTTGAGTGGAGAGTAGTTGATTTCGCTGCCTTGGAATCTGTGGCTGACGAAATATATTGCATTCTCTGTGTGTGAAGCAGGCTGTTCTTGAGCGAGCATAGCCCCTAGCGCATTGTCAGTAACCGTGAGGTATAGCTTTAAGGGCTTCTCTTTGTGTGGTGGAACCAGGATGGGTGGGGAAGTTAAGTAGTGTTTGACTTCCTCGAATGCTTCTTGACATTCCTCGGTCCACTCTTGAGGTGCATTTTTCTTAAGGAGCTTGAAGATAGGATCACACATGTAGTCAGTTGATTGATGAATCGACTGATATATTGGAGTCTTCCCATGAATCCCTTTACTTCTTTTTGTGTTCTGGGTAGAGGCATGTCTATGATGGCTTTTATCTTGGCAGGGTCTGCTTCTATGCCACGCTCAGTGACCATGTACCTTAAGACTTTCCCTTTGACCACTCCGAATGAGCATTTGGCGGGGTTGAGTCTCATCTTGTGTTGTCTCAGTCGATCGAAGAATTTTCTGAGATCTCTGAAGTGCTGACCATCTGTTCCCTTTGAGTGGACAATCATGTCGTCCACGTATACCTCTATTTCCTTGTGGATCATGTCATGGAATAGTGTCATGACTGCCCTTTGGTAAGTAGCCCCAGCGTTCTTGAGACCAAACGGCATGACCGTGTAACAGAACGTCCCCCAAGGCGTGGTGAATGCTGTTTTGTGCTGATCCTCCTCTGCCATGAGGATTTGGTTATACCCTGCGAAGCCATCGACGAATGAGCGGACTTCGTATGCTGCCGTGGCGTCGACCAACATGTCTATGTTTGGTAGCGGGAAGTCATCTTTAGGGGATGCCTTGTTCAAGTCTCTGAAATCAACACAGACTCGTATTTTCCCGTTCGACTTGGCTACCTGTACCGTGTTTGCTAGCCATTCCGGATACTCGATCACTTTGATAAACCCTACATTCAAGAGTTTCATGATTTCTTCTTTTACTTGCATTGACCATTCCGGCTTGATTCTGCGTAGTTTCTGTTTGACTGGCTTGGCATTGGGTAGCAGCGGTATCTTGTGCTCTACAATTGACTGATTCAACCCAGGCATATCTTTGTAGGACCAAGCAAAGACGTCGACATATTCTCTGAGGAGCTGCGTCAAGGTTTCTCTGTCTTCCCCCTTGAAGAAGCTGCCAATCTTTATTTCTCTGGGGTCTTCTGGTGTCCCGAGATTAACCGTTTGCATTTCCTCATCGTCAACAGGGCCATTATTTCCACAACGACCTACTTGCTTAGCTAACTCTTTTAAAATTTGTTCGTTTTCTTGATCTATCTCATCGTATGATTCATTATTAACGTGTTCGTTATATTGATTATTATTAGTTAATTCATCATTCACGATGTTAGCAATCTTAAGGTACTCGAAAAGATCAAAGTTTTCATTAAGAAAGTAAGGGAATACATGTTCGGCCACCGCCTCGATTTCCTCTTGAGTGAGTTCATCAGAGGTGGAGCCTGCTTCTAATGTGAAAGTTACAGGGCCTATCTTCCTGCGGGAATGGGGAGTGCAACCAAGCTCTTTGATCATGAAGTCTTCATCAACAACTGGTCCTCCGGTGACGTGCCAGTTTAGAATTGGCTCATCACATTTATGTATTAGTCTTGTGTAATCAATAGTTGGAGCGTCCCCCTTGGAGATTGCATGGATCTGGCTGTCTTCTAACCAACACAGGTCTTCAAACTGTCGCAGCATGTCTTCTCCCAACATAAAGTCCCATTCGCTTGTCATTTCTGCCTTCGTGCCCCACAGATCTTTAGGGATTTTAGTGAGACGGTCTCTGTTTCATCTGGTGAAGCATCCCAGTCGCTGAAGATTTCAAAGCCCGGTTGGCGCTTTCCTTTATCGTCAGTCCATGATTCTGAAAAGATAAAGTAGGGAATGCTTTCCCCTTCCCGGACGAAGTAGCCATTGAGTGTCTTTCGATATGGCTCGAGATTGCAATCTTTGACCTTTGGGTCATTGTGGCCTTTGTATGCGGTTCCTTCCCACTTGATTTGAGTGAAGTCCCACTCCTCTTCGTCATCCCCATCGTGGATGGAAATGATGTATCCTAGGCCATGCTTTGTGTGAGGTGGGGGAACCGGTGGTGGTTCTGTTATCCCTTGTAAGTGCTTTCCAAGCCCCAAGCCAGGGAAGTATCCTTTGGCTTGCATCATTTTCCAGACAGGAAGGTTTCCGAAAAACCGAAGTGCCTTGGAGTAATCATTTTCGTTGCAAGTTTCTATGATATTCACGGTGCTTTCTTTCTCGATCTCGAATCCACTGAATAGGAAATCAGAAGTGCTATGTTGTACTTCGAGGATAGGGCTAGCAGTAACCATCTCTCCATGTATGGTGACTATCGTATTGTTGTGTCTGAACTTGATACATTGGTGTAGGGAGGAGGGTACACCCCCTATGTCATGTAGCCAAGGGCGGCCAAGCAGCAAGTTGAAGGATGCCGGGATGTCAATGACTTGAAATTCGATGTTCATTGTGACTTGCCCCAATTCTACAGGTATCACAACTGATCCCAAAGCGGTTCTAGCGGTACAATCGTACCCCCTTACAGTATGCCCGGATGGCTTAAGGTCTTTGTGGGTAAGGCCTAATGATGATAAGGCTTTCTTTGGAAGGACATTGATTGTAGTACCATTGTCGACCAAAATGCATGGCATTCGGTATCCATTCACCTTAGCACTTAGGTAGAGGGCTTCATGATGATTGCTCCCATAGGATGGGAGGTCCAAGTCAGTAAAAGTGATGACGTTGCCGAATTGTACTTGGCCAATCATTTGAGTAATGATGGACAAAAATCCACTGTGTAATAAATTACCGAGCAAGTGTACTCACTACCGGTGTAGCAATATGCACGAGCAGGGGTCGAACCACAGAGACTCGTTGGTTTTAACAAGTAGATTTAATTAATGCTAAAAGTAACACAAAGGGGGGGTTTGATTTTTATTGATTAAACTAATGATGAAAAACAAATAAATTAAACTATTGAATTGAAAAACACAAGGATTGAAATCAAGAAAGACAATGGGATTTACGGATTAAAAAGGATTCACGGATTGGGAATTCACAGTGTCGCAGTAATATGCTATTCATAAAATAGTATTTAATCAATTTCAAGGGTTCATTCACTAATGCAAGAGTTGGGACGGTTTGGTGTGCGATTTGCAACTCTTCTAATCTCAATTACTAGGGTTTCAATTACGTCACCCAATAATTCAAGATTGCATTAAAAATCCAAGGAATATAAGAACCTAAATCTTCTCGATACAGTTACGTAACCGATTGGATTTAATCCACAAAGTTTAATCCGGTAATTACTAGCCACGTTAATGAACCAATAAAAACCCTAAATAAAATGAAGAACAACTTTGCGGAACAAGAAATTAATTAAAATTGAAATTAAGTTTTTAGCATAAAACCTTGACACCGTTTATACCCAATCCATGAAACAAGAAAATTAGCTACTCATGTTCAAACTAGAAATTACAATAATTGGAAAAAGAAACATAAACCTGGACCCAATGATGGAAGATAAGAAATTCTTCAATTCTCTAGCCTTCAAATTACAATTGAAAATAAAGCATAAGATGATAAATAAAATGTCTTGCAGAATTCTCTTTTAAACTAGGGAAGAAGGGTGAAAAAATTAGGAAAGGGAATGAAATCCTCCTTGAAAAAGGAAACTGATATTCTGAAATTGGGGGCGTGGGCGGTCGCCCACCTGGCCATGGGCGGTCGCCCATGTATACAGCGATTTGGGCCTTCAGTGTTAATCACACGTGGGCGGTCGCCCACCTTGCCTTGGGCGGTCGCCCATGTGTACAGCAACTTCACATCTTGTGGGATTTCAGCATGGGCGGTCGCCCATCATTCCTTGGGCGATCGCCCACTCCAACAGCGGTTTCAAGGCTTGGTCATCTCTAGCTTGGGCGGTCGCCCATAAGGTCCTGGGCGGTCGCCCATCATAACAGTGGCTTCTCCAGCTTTCTTGACTATTTTGCTTCACCAACTTTACTAACTCCCTGAACTATCAAAGCACTCAAATATACACTAAATTCTCAAGGATTTGAACAGAAAATAAGCTTAGGAACATATCTTTTTGATGGGTAAAACCACATCCATCAAATACCCCCAAACTTACCTTTTGCTCGTCCTCGAGTAAAAAAAACTAAACAAAAACAAAAATACCCTACGAAATAAAAACAATCAGCAGAAAATATTTTTGACATGTTCTCAATACATACAAGGTTGCCGGCCAAGCAAGTCTCAGACTCTCACTTAAATGTTCTAAACAAGTGCCAATATGAATATGCAATTACAATTACATTAATGCATCTAACCCACAATTTTCCACCTCGGCCTGAATGATGAATGAATTATGGGAGATCATGATCACCAAGATAAGATTGTTTATGGGTTCACTAACACATGCTCTACATTACAACTAACAATACAATTACATACACAAGGATACTCATACGCATGATTACGCACTTGTCAACCCGATTACTCAATATTGAACAAAAATATGGCTCAAAGTTAAGTCCACAACAAATGTGGGGCTAGGCTCACGGGTACAAATGAAGAAATAGACATACAAACACAAGAATGTGAAATTAAAAACCTTCCATTGCTTCAACCCCCAAACTAGAACTTTGTTCATACTTTATACACTTGGGGTCGAAAGCATTCCATCTCTCAAAATAAGTCACTAATCAAATATACTTCACAACATTAGGGGGCAAACCTTTTTTTTTTACTTGCCCCCTTTTATACAATATACATCATGTTCTCAACTTTTGACCTTCCTCACTCATTCCCGTAATTTCCCCATGTAACCCCCAAACTGATCGTTTCTAATTTCACAATCTTGCAAAGGTAGGATAAACCTATTCTAGGTGTCAAGGGCTAGGGAGTAGGCGTCAAATGAAGGCGAATGGTGGTCTAGATGTTCCATTCTTTCTAAACAGGCTCAAAAGGGATCAAGTGACAATTTATATAAACAGTGACGAGAAAGTCGAAGGCTCACAAGAGGGTTAACAAAGAAATATAAGCCATAAATATCAAGTAACCTATTGATTTGTTATTGACAAGCATGCAATCATGTTCTAGGACCCCCGAGAATGTCAAAGTGAACCCATAAAGGACACCTAAATTAATGACCATGATCAAGAAATATGATGGAAGTGAATGGTGGTGCAATTGTGTTTTACATGTATTAATGCAATTATAATAAACAAATTCAAATTGGCATAAACTTAGCAAAACTCAATCAAAATCCCTCAATTCATCACGGACGTTGGCCAACTTCCAAACATATAAAGAGAACAAAATTTTTAAAATTTTCTAATTTTTTTTTGAAGGGTGATACTATTTACACTCCCCTATAAACCCACAAACTCGGGGAGACATCTACCCCCAAACTCAAAACATGCTATGTCCTCATAGCAAAGAGAACAACAACATGCCTCAGGTTCAAAGAAGATAAGACACAACAAAGCAATTAAATAAAGCAATAAGAAAATGTACCTACTTGGGTTGCCTCCCAATTAGCGCATTTGGTTAAGGTCGTTAGCCCGACCATTGCTCCCAACTAAATGGGATTTGATGTGACCACATTCCCTTTGGCCTTGGCTTTCCTTCCCTTGGCCCACTTCGCACATTCTCGGGCACAAATGCCCACCACTTTCCACAAGAATTCACCCTTTGTTACAAACTCGGGTGGAGCCCAATGGATTTTTCTAACCTTTTTCTTGCTCTTTTTCTTTTTCTTCAATTTCTTTTTCTTGGGAGCCTCTCCCCCAAACTCATTTGGTGCCTTATTCTTATCACAATCATGCACCTCCTTTTCCTCCACAAAATCGCAAGCATCCTGAACATGCATCTTGACAAACAAAGTATCAGAAATATCAAGAGAACAACACTCTTCCATTTTATCACATGCATCAATATTGGTAGACTTAAGCGGAAAGAAAGATTTTAATGGGGACACCGACCCCTTTTGGGATCGGCCTAGGGGGTGATACGGGCCATCACAAGAACCAAGACTGTCGGCCTTATTTTCACGGCACACAAGTGGGAACCCGCACTATCTCTAGAATTCTCACAGTCATTTGTCAAATCTTCACACTCATCAACATATGAACACACCTCACTATCATCACTAGGTTGTCTCATGGCATCAAACACAGAAATTTCAATTTTCTCACCCGCCACTGTCATAGACAATTTGCCATTCCTCACATTAATAATGGTGTTGGTCATCGCCATGAAAGGTCTCCTAAGTAATATGGGTGAATCACGGCGACTTCCTTCACCTCTTGGCATTTCAAGCACCACAAAATCAACAGGAACAATGATTGAATTTACTTGAACTAAAACATCCTCCACAATGCCCATAGGTCTTTTAATGGACCGATCCGCAAGTTGTAGGGCCATTGTGGTGGGTTTTAATTCGGGTAAACCCAACTCCTCATACAGATAATATGGCAACAAATTAATGCTGGCTCCAAGATCCAACATAGCTTTTACCCTCTTTGACTCCCCCATAGTAATAGAAATCAGAAAACTTCCGGGATCTTTCAATTTGGGTGGAAGACTATGTTGTACCACTGCGCTAGCATTCTCACTCATCACTACTCTCTCATTTGTCCCATACCTATGTTTCTTGGAATTTAATTCTTTGAAAAATTTGGAATAAGCAGGAATGTTTTTGATCACATTGAGTAAAGGGATATTGATGTTCCCCTTGGAAAACATGTTCATCAACTCCGACATTTGCTTATCCAATTTATGTTTTAAAAACCTTCCGGGAAACGGTACGGGAGGTACATATGGCATGGGGGGTGGAGAATCAACTTTAGAGTTTTCCCCCATGTCACTTGTACTCTTATCACAATCATCATCATCATTATCCATATTAGCATTCTTATCTACAACAGAAGGGGGAGAAGAAGATGAAGGAGAAATTACCTCACTACCTACCTGTTTGCCATTTCGGAGAGTGATAATGGCATTTGCTTGATGTGGTTAGCTCGGAAAGGTCCCAGACTTATGACCTTGTAGGGCGGTTGCTAATTGCCCAATTTGAGTCTCCAACTTCTGAAGGGCAGCTTCATGATTCTTGGAAGCTTGTTGACTTTCTGCCCTCAATTGATTATTTTCGGCTTGCATTTTCTCCATGGCCACTTCCCACGGTTCCCTTTTCTGCTCATACTGTCCCGGTGGAGGTTGAGGATGGAGAGGCTTATTTTGTTCTTGATTGCCTCCCCATGAAAAATTTGGGTGTTGCCTCCACCCCGGGTTGTATGTGTTCGAATAGGGATTATTGTTTTGAGGGAACCGCTGGCCAAATCCTTGCATTGCATGTGCCTGTTCAGGATTAAACAGCAAACCACTTTGACACACGTTAGTAGCATGAGTGTTAGGACCATAATTAGCACAAAAATCATTCACAAGATGAGCAGTAGAAGGCACAGTAGAAGAAGAAGCATTTTGCAAAGCTAACTTATCAAATCTTTGGTTCAGTAGTGCAAACTGCTTAGCCAACTCATTGTTTAGCCCTACCTCATTCACTCCCTTTGTTGCCCCCCTAGAACCCTTTTGTTGAGAATTAGCACTCAACATCTCAAACAGTTCCTGGCATTGTTGTACAGTCTTGGTACCCAAACTACCTCCTGCTGCATTATCAACCATTGAATGGTATTCAGGGGATAAAGCCCCATAAAATGTTTGATGCAGCATAGAAGCAGGAAAATTATGGTGCGGGCATTGAATTTGTAGCATCCTAAATCTATCCCATGCCTCGTGGAAGGCTTCCCCCGGTTCCTGTGCAAATCCCATAATTTTTACCCTAAAATTTGTTAATGCATCATAAGGGTAAAACTTAGTAAGAAAAGCATCATGTAAAGCATCCCAAGTAGTGATGCTACGGGGAGGAAGTAACAATAGCCAAGTTTTGGCTTTATCTTTCAATGTATAAGGGAAGCACTCCAGTCTCAAGTGCTCCGACGTAACACCCTCTTTTATAGGGAACCCACTCACGGCAGACATGAATTCTCTCAAAAACGCTAATGCATCCTCTCCGGCAAGGACATAAAAATTAGGAATCATGTTAAAATATTGGCCTTTGATTTCATAGGCTAGTGCTGCATTGGGCAACACTATGCACGACACCGATGTGTCGACTCTTGGCCTAGCAAACGCATTCATGACTTGGTCCGCCATTTCAAAATTAAAATCTTCTTCTCCCTCGGTGGAAGAAGTTTCTCGGTCACTTTCAAGGGGATTGCCCTCTGTTAAGTATAAGTCTCTTAAATACTGACCCAACCTATTAATGTCGTCGTTCAATGGTTCCAGGTTAGGATTCAAAGAACGCCGACCAAGCATGCACCGATTAAATAAACTTGTTAAAAATCGCAACAAGTCCCCGGCAACGGCGCCAAAAACTTGATGGAAAAAAATCCACTATGTAATAAATTACCGAGCAAGTGTACTCACTACCGGTGTAGCAATATGCACGAGCAGGGGTCGAACCACAGAGACTCATTGGTTTTAACAAGTAGATTTAATTAATGCTAAAAGTAACACAAAGGGGGGGTTTTGATTTTTATTGATTAAACTAATGATGAAAAACAAATAAATTAAACTATTGAATTGAAAAACACAAGGATTGAAATCAAGAAAGACAATGGGATTTACAGATTAAAAAGGATTCACGGATTGGGAATTCACAGTGTCGCAGTAATATGCTATTCATAAAATAGTATTTAATCAATTTCAAGGGTTCATTCACTAATGCAAGAGTTGGTTCGGTTTGGTGTGCGATTTGCAACTCTTCTAATCTCAATTACTAGGGTTTCAATTACGTCACCCAATAATTCAAGATTGCATTAAAAATCCAAGGAATATAAGAACCTAAATCTTCTCGATACAGTTACGTAACCGATTGGATTTAATCCACAAAGTTTAATCCGATAATTACTAGCCACGTTAATGAACCAATAAAAACCCTAAATAAAATGAAGAACAACTTTGCGGAACAAGAAATTAATTAAAATTGAAATTAAGTTTTTAGCATAAAACCTTGACACCGTTTATACCCAATCCATGAAACAAGAAAATTAGCTACTCATGTTCAAACTAGAAATTACAATAATTGGAAAAAGAAACATAAACCTGGACCCAATGATGGAAGATAAGAAATTCTTCAATTCTCTAGCCTTCAAATTACAATTGAAAATAAAGCATAAGATGATAAATAAAATGTCTTGCAGAATTCTCTTTTAAACTAGGGAAGAAGGGTGAAAAAATTAGGAAAGGAAATGAAATCCTCCTTAAAAAAGGAAACTGATATTCTGAAATCGGGGGCGTGGGCGGTCGCCCACCTGGCCATGGGCGGTCGCCCATGTATACAGCGGTTTGGGCCTTCAGTGTTAATCACACGTGGGCGGTCGCCCACCTTGCCTTGGGCGGTCGCCCATGTGTACAGCAACTTCACATCTTGTGGGATTTCAGCATGGACGGTCGCCCATCATTCCTTGGGCGGTCGCCCACTCCAATAGCAGTTTCAAGGTTTGGTCATCTCTAGCTTGGGCGGTCGCCCATAAGGTCCTGGGCGATCGCCCATCACAACAGTGGCTTCTCCAGCTTTCTTGACCATTTTGCTTCACCAACTTTACTAACTCCCTGAACTATCAAAGCACTCAAATATACATTAAATTCTCAAGGATTCAAACAGAAATTAAGCGTAGGAACATATCTTTTGGATGGGTAAAACCACATCCATCAAGTAAGCTCTTCGGGTGTTGCTTTCGAGGAAATGGTCATTTGAGCCAATGCCTTTTTCAACATCTCACGGTGCTTGTGAGATGCTCCTATGAGATCCCAAACTGAGATGTTTGCTTGTGTCTTCTTTAACTGAGTTAAGAGAGGGTCTTCCGGTTCGCTTGGCGATGAGGCTTTGACTTGTTTAGGAGGATTTTCATCCCTTGGATCTTTGTTGGTGATCACACGACCGGATCGTGTGAGGAGATTGACTGTTTTAGACCCTTTTTCCTTTTGTTCTAAGATTTCCTCCCAAGACATCATATAACAGAAAGAAGATTTATTAAATTCAAGAGGGCTCTCGTCCACAATTGTGGCTAGACGAGTAGGATCCTCGAAGCTACTTTCTATTTCTATCAAATTGACCTCATTGTTTGGCAAAGGATTAGTAACAACATTAGGTAACCCTATCTCTTTATCGTCAAACAAATCTTGGATTTTGCAATGTCGGGTGTTTTGTACTTTCTAGGAAGCTTGGACATGGATTGACGAAGGGTGTCATAATAAATAGAGAGCGAGGCTCCCTTACTCACATCGAGGGATGCAAGTTTCTTTTCTAACATGGCCATGGTAAGGGGTTCGTTCTTGCTTTCCCCTTTGCTTTCCTTCTTGGATGTGTAGCTCTCGTTGTCAGATGAGGAAGATGACGAGCTAGACTCGTACTTCTTTTTCTTGCTTTTGCTTTGGCGGCGACCCTTGACCCTTTTGGTGTATGATTCCTCTTCTCTGGAGGAAGAATCATTTTTCTTCTTCTTTTCTTTGTTGGCTAGCGCTGCCCTAAGCTCTTGGATTTCTTCCACGAGAGTGTGGATTTGGGAAGCTTGCACTTCTAGGCGATCATTGGCTTCTTCCAGAAGTTTGTGGTTGTTTTCAGACAAAGTTTCATTACCCGGAATGTTGTTGATGTCGGACATTGTGTTGGGAGTCTTGAAGTTGAGTAGCTTTGGAAAACTGACATAAGAGATGCAGAGATAACGTCAGGATCAAATCTAGCCCCAACGAGCCGGAAGCAGGCTTTAAACGGTTCAGGCTCAGTTTCAGCAAACAGGGACATTATCTCTCGCGAGACATGTAGTCCCGCACGAGACAATCACACGGAAATTCGATTTTTTATTAATCCTAATTTTTGGTCGGAAAGGAAAATCCGTTTTGAGGGGTTTCTAAGGCTTTTATCAGAACCTAACGACTGAGCAATCAATCCGATTTTTGTAAAACAAAGCCATGTAAGATCGTTTTTTGAAGGATAAATTCTTTTCTTAAAGGGACATCTGAAAGGGTCATTCCGAAGGGACTTTTTCCGAAGGGACTTTTCCGAGGGACTTTTCCCGAAGGGACTTTTCCGAGTCCTTCTTTATTGTCAATTTCACATGGCTTTGCTTTGGTCAAAAACAAGAAAGGATCATCAAGTCAAACCGACCGGTCACGGAGTGATCCTAAAAGGACAATCTACATGAAAATGTGGCGATGCAGGGCTGGAAGGCTAGGCTCCCCGCGATATGACAATCTAGGTGGATTGAATACGGGGAGTGGGATGATCCAACTTCGGAGAGACCGGCGACTAGGTGGTTACCGTCATCCGTCCTTAGTGTGGGTCCCGGGTTTATAGAGGGTATGTAGTGCAATGACAGATATATCATGAGTGCGCATGTGTGATAGTCAATCTAGGTGATAGATAAAATTAGAGATTTTTTTTTTTGAAAATCAAAAAGAAAAACAAACAGTGGCCACACCAAGTGGTTGCCTACGTTTCTCCCAAATTAGGGAGACTCAGGCCGTCGTAGTTCCACATAAAGGGAGAGAGAGAGAAAGAATAAATTAAATTACAACTCCCGAATCCCCCAATGGACCGGACTTTAATTAAATAAAACCCAATCGCACGCAATTTATAAATAATAATCAATTATTTAAATAAAATAAAGATTCGAGTTCTACATCTTAAGGAATGCCTTAAGATGCGGGAACTCTGCAGATAATGAATTCTGGGATCCCCCTCGCGTGTTCGACTCTTGTCTTGGACTATGAGATGAACAGGAAAACCAGAAAATAACCAGATTGCCGAGGCGATATCCCGCCCGAGATAGGATATCTCGTGCGAGATATGCCTGATCTGGGAACAGAAAATCGAATTTATAACAATTTTTTTTTGAAAACCTCTCTTTTAATTTTGACGCAAGTTTAAGCCTCTTAATTTTATATCCCCATCGGAGTCGCCACTGTGAGCGTTGTGAGGGATTTTGAGTCGCCACCTATATTATTCGTTTGGAAAACATAGAAAAACCATTTTTTTGAAAGAGATTTGGGTTCGGGGCTTAGGTTATGGAATGGAAAGGTCAAGGAGCACCCATTCCACCCAATTCGGAGATCGGTCTTGCTAAAGAAAAGAGAGGTTTTCAAAAGAGAAGAAGATTTCAAATAAAAAAACAAATAAAGATCCATTTAATGGGGTTAAACGGAATGTAGGATCGATTGCTTCGAGACCATTCCCATAATTTAGGGAGGCTCTAGGCCGATCCTAGATTCTATGGATTTATACCACTCTAACAATCAATTAGAAGGGGATTCAGGGGTTATCTTACGTGAGGTGAATCGGGCCGAGTTTCGACTCAAGTTTAGAATCGAATCTTGACTCGGACAGAGCTTCGCCTCAGTCCTTGACTCGGATCTTGATGTTTGTTTATCAACAAGGTTGACAAACAAACTTTGAGGTGATTTTTAGGGTGATTTTGTAGGAATCTTTCAGGGAGAGAAATCAACAAAATGTGTGTGTTGTGTAGAATTCTGGACCTCTAAAACACTGAAAGTCATCCAGTATTTATAGGTGTTGGAGGGGTGTTGAGGATGAGATCAAACACTCCTAGGAAGGTTCCAGACTCCTAAAATCATTGGTTGGCCGGATGGATAAAGTTTTATCCCGAAAAGAGGTTGAAATCGATGAGGAAACTGTCATTTGCATGCTGCAGAATGACAATATCTCGCGCGAGACACGCCATTCTGCGCGAGATATTGTGGTCTGTGGACAATTCTGTCCTTTCCCCGTTATCTCGTATGCAGTTTAGTCCCAAACTAACGGTGGTTAGTCAAAACTTAACGAAACATGACGAAATGGTGGATTTCTACTTCTTGACTCAAAGCGAGACTTAGAGTGGTATAAATGTGATCCGATGGGTTCAGAATGGGGTGTCTACACAATCCACCAAATAATCCCAAACCATCCTCTCGCTTTTAGAGGATATTCCCATTACCAAAACCAATCCCAAGCCATCCTCTCGCTTTAGAGGATATCCCCATTACCCTTATCCTTGACCTTGGCAAAGCCAATCTTGACCTCTCATTCTTAGAGGCAATCAATTTCCTCACCTTAGAAATCCCAAACACATCCTCAAAAGCCAACCTCTCATCTTTAGAGGTTCAGTCAGTAAAAAGCCCAGCCGACCTCTCATCTTAAGAGGTCATGATGTTCCAAATCACCCAATGGCCGATCGAAGCCCTGAAACCCAGCTACAGTTCCTACCGGATAGCAGTTTCATTCTAATATCTTCAAGATCTAAAATCAGATTAATGCTTTATAGCTTGCTTAGGTTGGAATCCGATCCGCCTCGATTCAAGATCATTAATCAGAGATTGAGCAAATTCAATCCAATTCATTTGGCATTTCATGTGAGCATATTTCATTTCTTCTCCATAAATACTTCCCGTGAATGTCCCAATGGGGCTCTGCATCCGTGTCTTTCATTGACACTCCAGGGAGACATGTGCTTCAACTCTCCAATTCGCAAAAGTTCCTCGAATTTCACATTCCTTCTCTTTCAATCGGGACTTGCCTGAACTACGGCGACCTGAGCTCCTCCCAAGGAGGGGAACGTAGGCAACCAGAAATGGTCCGGTCACAAACACATTCAGATCTCAGAAAATCTGGTCTCATCAAGGGCCGTCCCCATACACAAACCCTCATTCCATCTCACCAAAATTTGATCCTGATATCAGTTGGCTTTCTCCTCATGATTGATTGAAATATTTGTTCATATCAAGCTTAGTGGTTGAATAACCCGAACATCAATAAAGGGTTTTAAGTAGCCTTGTGATCATCATGAATAAGACAAGTTTTCAAATGTCTCGACAAGTCTTCATGTTCTACATTCTAGGAGAATAGAGCCAAACATTGTCTTTATGTTAGCAGGGGCTTCCATACACTTTTTCACACCTTGTGATGCTTATACTCTCTCAAAAGAGTCAAACCTAAAGCGAGTGTGTCACACAAAATCAGGATTCATTCCCACCTTTCGAAAGATGTGCCCCTGCACGTAAACATTTCCGAGTCTTGTCCAGTGACTGATTGACTGCGGTTTGAATGATGGGTTGCCTCCTCTGCCACAAGATGACTCTGTCTGCAATAAGGATGCATTGGATCTCTCCAAGCTGGGGCTTTGCTAAGCTATTCTCTCGGGCTCTCCTTACCAGATTTCCCTTCGGGTTTGCTTTGCATTATCAACTAGGGCTTCGCCTAGTCATCTCTTCAAAACCAGAACATTCCCTGCACTACCTCTGATGCTTGCTGTTCTTATCAATCACCGGCTCAACTGCTGCAATTTACACTCTCGGGAGCATCCCCGACTTGCCTAGTCTGCATCATGTCATCCATACATTCCTCGATCTATCACTCATACATTTACCCACCTCATGGGAGAGGGTTCACTTCACCACATACATCCCTATACACCATCACCCCATACATCATCATACATATATACATATACACCATCAATCCATCATTTGCTACATACACAGTTGCTCGTCGAGCCATGCAAAATTCTCACTCCATTTTCATCCCCATCTGAGATGGACTCGTGCATCAAGATTAATAATGCTTAAAATTAACAATAATTGAGTTCAAATAAAATGCAAAGTGCCTAGAGTGTTGTGTTTTTCCCCCACAGGGTACAATAATCAAGTGATCATGATCTGATCATGGGGATTGCTCCTCAAATCACAACCTGGACAAAGATTTCAAATCCTGCAGGTGGCATATTCTGCCCTTATCATCTTCATCATTCTCGTCATCTTTGAACTCATCATCATCATTTGAAAGAACCTAGGCTGCCTCAGTCTTTAAGCAATGTTCGTCAAAAAGAGCTTCAACTGCCTCAAATCTCCAAGCAATAATGCTCATCAGTATCAGCGACATCAAAGCCTGTTCCGCACGACGAGTCATCATCAAAGCTCGTTTTGCCTGGCGAATCATCAAAGCCCGTTCTGCATGACAAATCATCAACAAAGACCGTCCCTCGAATAGCAAACCAGCAACTCTTCATCAGTAATCGTAGCCTAAGACCCTCCGGCGGCTACAACCCTCCATCAACATCAGCAATTGCAGCCTAAGACCCTCCGGCAGCTACAACCGTCCATCAACATCAGCAATTATAGCCTAAGACCCTCCGGTAGCTATAACCCTCCATCAACATCAACAATTGTAGCCTAAGACCCTCCGGCAGCTATAACCCTCCATCAACATCAGCAATTGTAGCCTAAGACCCTCTGGCAGCTACAACCCTTCGTCAACATCAGCAATTGTAGCCTAAGACCCTCTGGTAGCTACAGGTAAACACACTATAGGTATGAAAGCATATCTTAGTCAATTACTTTTCTAAAAGCATCAACAAATCCTTGGGTGACTCCCCGAACAGTCAAATCTTCGGGTGACTCCCCGAACAGTCAAATCCTTGGGTGACTCCTCGAACAGTCAAATCTTTGGGTGACTCCCCGAACAGTCAAATCTTTGGTTGGGTGACTCCCCGAACAGTCAAATCCTTGGTTGGGTGACTCCGCGAACAGTCAAATCTTTGGGTGACTCCCCGAACAGTCAAATCCTTGGATGACTCCCCGAACAGTCAAATCCTTGGGTGACTCCCCGAACAGTCAAATCCTTGGGTGACTCCCCGAACAGTCAAATCCTTGGGTGACTCCCCGAACAGTCAAATCTTTGGGTGGCTCCCCGAACAGTCAAATCCTGGGGTGACTCCCCGAACAGTCAAATTCTCGGGTGACTCCCTGGATAGTCAAATCCATGGGTGACTCCCCTAACAGTCAAATCTTTGGGTGACTCCTCGAACAGTCAAATCTTTGGGTGACTCCCCTAACAGTCAAATTTGGGGTGACTCCCCTAACAGTCAAATCCTCGGGTGACTCCCCTAACAGTCAAATTTCGGGTGACTCCTCTAACAGTCAAATTTCGGGTGACTCCCCTAACAGTCAAATCCTTGGGTGACTCCCCTAACAGTCAAATCCTCGGGTGACTCCCCTAACAATCAAATCTCGGGTGTCTCCCCTAACAGTTAACCTTCGAACTACGACCAGCTTGATTCCTACCAGGGATACGTAGGAATCCTTTCTCAAAAGGTCCATCCATCCAATCTCATCAATCATTTTTCCTCCATTCGCCATAGACCCAGCCGCTCATTGGGATTGGGTCCTTCTTGTCGACAACCTCATTTCTTCCATAAGTGACATTGCCGAGGGGCTCTGTTAGTACACCAATCAAATTCGTGACCCTTTATAGGTGCATTTTAATGATAAAATTGCACTAGGGGAATTTTGGTAAATTCTCGGTCCATTTCGAGACTTTCGGAAACTTTTTATAAGTTTCTCGCGAAGAAAGAACTTTTAAGTATTTTTCTCAGACAAAAGGACCTATAAGGTATTATTCAGATTGGACTTATTGGGAAATTGCTTGGAATGTTCCAGAATCAGGTTTAGGCGCCGTAAATGGTTATGGCTTGATTAGTCGTGCGACATCTCGAGCCATGGAAAATGGGAGCAGAAGGTTGTGCGACACACAATACCCATCATCAACAGCCTATAAATAAGACCTTACACCTCTCATATCTGGATCCTTTTTCACCTCCCTGCTGTTACCCTGCCAAAATACGTCCAGAACCCTCTCTCTCTCCTAAAACACACACAACCCACACCAATTCCCTTGAATCCTCTCATCTCCCATACACACCTCACCCATCTACTCTCATATCCTCACATATACATTGAAGATCTGAAGCCAACACTCCATCTGAAGCTGTTTGAAGGGTTCTACACTGAACATAGTGTAGAATTGTGGATCTACAAGGGTAACGACTTTCCCACATATCTCTCTCATCCATTTGTTCATTGCATAATCCATTGTCATATTTCTTGATCTGATTCGACAAATATACTCCATATGTTCCTAATTGTTGAATCACAATTGCCATCTCTCTATTTAATTGATTCGTTTAGTTTAATTTCTTGTTCATGGGTTGATTTCATTTTATTTGTGGATTGATTGCCAAGGGAGTGTGGATCTCCCCATATCTACACCCCTTTGGTCAATCCGTTGCTAATGTGTAGTATTCTGAGTTGAATTGTTTTGCTAATCAGATCTGATTGAGTCTCTGTTGAATCTAATTCCAAATTGTAAAGTCTCTGCAGAGAGGCACGCTATGTCACGCGACACAAATGGCCACTCCAGGTCTTGTGTAGTGCGACATAACTAGCCACTCTGCAGATACCATCATTCCAATTGTAATTCGTTCATCTAGTTCGCTTGTCACTCAAAATAGAGTGTGGATCCTCAATATCCACACTCATTTGAAGTGATTGTGTTGATCTATGTCCTTTGGTTTCCTCTATAATCCCAACTTTGTAAGATCTCTGCAAACTGGTACGGTATGTCACGCGATACATTTGACCATCCCAGGTCCTGTGTCACGCGACACATGTAACCACTTTGCAGCTGGTCCATTTCAGTTGTAAGTTGTTTATTTCATTGTAATCTGGGACATGGCCTCCCGGAGTAAATGGCTCACAAGTTGTAATTCCTCCGTTAATCAATAAACAAAGCATCGATATGCATTTTATCATATATCTTGTCACACACAAATTGCACACACTCTTGAATTGTTTTGGATGTTGAACATAGAAAGACTCGTTTACGAACGAGGCGTGTTGGGTGAACTCTCGGTTCTTCCCAACACGTAACCTGGCCCCCGAACCCATTTTCTCTTTTTAAAAAGGTTTTCAATGTTTCCTTTAAAAAGGCGTGGCGACTCTCAAAAATTCATTTTTTTGGCAAGCGTACATTCACAATGCCCTAATGAAAATCTTTAATAAAGAAGTAAATCCCTTATCGGCCACTCGATAATTAGCCTTCCAGTGTATAAGCTCTACAATAAATGAGAGTACTGTAAACTTATCACACCCTTCCCACAAGGCTTGATTAGCATCTCTCAAAAGTCTAAGAAACTTTGCGATGGCTGCATCTGATTGTACGATTTCTTCAATTCCTGGCTGGTTACTATCCGGCATACCCATCCCTTCATGTACCATTTGCCTCATACTCCCTCCGTCCCAATAGTAGTTTCCCATTTTGCCATTTTGGGTGTCCCGTTAATAGCTTCCACTTTCCTTTTTTGGCAAAAGAATCTTTACTATTCCCTCCACTCATTCTCTCTCCTACATTATTTTAATACTCACAACACCATTATAATTTACTATTCCCTCCACTCATTCTCTCTCCTATTTTCAAATTACACTCACAACATTTTTTCTTCCCACCCATTTTATTAATTTGCGTGCAAGGCAAAAAACGGGCAGCTCTTATTGGGACGGAGGGAGTATAATCTTGCATGCCTAAGTCAATTTCATGCCATCTTCAGTTGTCCTTTCATTATTATCATTCTTATATGCCGAAATGTACTCTTCCCCATGCCTAGTCCAATTCTTGTAATCCATTTCAAATCCCACTTCAATACAATGTGATTTCACGGTTGCACGGTCTTTTTGGTAACGATTTGAGCATTTTTTACAAGGACGATATATATCTTTAGCACCAAGTGGCTTTTTTGAGAATGCAAAGTCGAGGAAGTTGTCAATCCCAAACATATACTCATTTGAAATCTGGTTACCCAAATCAATCCAACTTTCGTCCATATATGACTTGATATTTTTAACGTTAAAATACAACCTATAAGATCGAGAGAAACAAATTTTAGAATAATATACTAGTCGTGACAAATAAAGCATAATATTGCTGACAAGGGGTTAAGATCTAGAGGCACATTGGCCATCTCCCCTTCTAAATTGAAAGGTTCAGTTACAAAATCGTTAGATGATATACAATGGGCAACGCACACAGCCTAATACAGATCAGATGGAACAATTATTTCAAGAACAATTTGTAAAGTTCTAGAGGTCGTTAGACATGAAGCAATAGAATAACAAACATAACCTAAAGAGCTACTAAACCCTAAAGATTTTTTCTGTCTCTTGTGCCTTCTTCCCTCTCTTATTTCTAAGATGATATCTAAACTGAGGCTTAATGCTTTACTAGGACATGTTTAACTGTATCTTCCCCAATCTCAGGGCAATTATAGGTTTTGAATACATTAAGAATAAGGATTGACACTTCCCGATGAAAGAAGCCACAAAAGAGATGATTGAGAATGACTTTCAGCTTAAATCATTCAAATTTGTGGACGGTGGTAATGTGAAATAAAAGAAAGTCTTAGTTTCGGACAAAACAACTCAGCAATGATATCTTAGGATGAAAGTAATACTTTGAGGAGAAATCCAACGGATGACAATCAAAGTTTTCTCCTAAACTAATCAAATACAAAGTAAAAAGAACTTAGCTACATAACATCACAAGAACAAGTAAGATTTCTTTATACGAGTATTTCTTTCTCATAGTTTGTATTCAACTCATAGAATGTGACCCTTTTAAACGTAGTTGGACATCTCTTCATCCAATAGAATGGTACATGACCTCTTTAGAATTAGTAGTTTGATGTCGCTGGGGGAAATGGGTAAGTGTTGGTCCCAAAGGTGGCAACAAGGGTAAAAAACAGCTAGAGGGGGGGGGGTGAATAGATGTTTCAAATTTTTTCGCCCTCTTTTTAAAACTCAACCTCTTGCTTACAAAACCGCTTGCAGCGTATTATAAACTGCAAGTAGAGTTGCAAAATGCACAGTGGAATATTTAAGTTTACAAAGCGGTTTAGAGGAGCGGTTTTGATGAGCGGTTTTCAGTGCGGTTTATAAAACAGAAAAGTGAGGTTTTGACAAAGTTAACTTCAAACACAATTCACAATAATGGATAACTGAAAATAATATCAAATAGGTAAGAAAAAATAATTAGCAATGAACAGTAAGCAAATATGCAGAAATGAAGAACACAATATTTGGAGTGGTTCAATCATAAATGATCTACATCCACTACCAAGATGGTTAGTCTTGGATTTTCTAAGAGTTAGATTTTATATTAGAGTATGAGAGATTACAAAGTACAAAGAGTAATACTCATATCTAAAATCTATTCTATGACGATCAAATCCTAGACTATAATGGTGTATCTCAAATGAATAATCCATGTGATTAAACAAGTGAGGTGTGTCTGTGTTTGTTTAACAAGATCAAGGCTCTTTGAATCTGTATGTTGTAGAGCACAATGATTCTTGATGTGTTTAAGGCTTGATTTCTGGGCTGGGAAACATTTCTTGAAGAAAGAAGATGAAGATTCAAAGGACTGAATATTTTCTGGGCAGAGCTTCAACTTCTTATGAACTCACAACAATTTAAATATCTCAAGCAATCTTCAAGTGTTGAAGATTAGGGGTATTTATACCTAAGCACCAAGAAAGTATCCGTTGGAGACAGCTAATGCAAGGACTGTACTGGTACAATCTGATTGGTCCACAAATCCACTTTTGTCCCTTGTTCAAAAGTTGCAGTCAAAGCTGATCAGACTTCAGCTGCAAATAAGGAATAAAGGAAATCTGTCACCTTTTCAAGATCCTTGCAGATCTTGTCTGACACTTAGTCACGTGACAAGATTTGGTGGTTGACTTTTGAATATTATTGACGTGGATTCCAAATAGTCATATGTGGTTCACTTCAAGTCTTCGATCATTGGATGCGGTCTGGTGTGCATGCGGTTGAGTAAGTGGTTTCACCAGTTGAGGTTTCTCAGAGCGGTCTCAAGATTGAACAACAATGCGGTTTGCTAGAGAAATTCACTATTGTGGTTGCACTGAGTCTTCCAGATGCGGTTTCAGACAAAGAATTCCACAGAGCAATTTTCTTGGAGCGGCTTGCTAATGCGGTTTTGATTAAGCGGTCTGAAACCTTTGAACTGAAACCTCATGTCCAATTAGTCTTGTGCCAGTCTTTAAGCCTAAATAAAACCTATTCTATAAAATGGACTTAGCTAAAAAATTGAAGTCTAAGCTTCATTACATATGGGCCTAAAGTCCTTAAAATAGAGATGAGGTTATGGTATCAATCAAATCTAAGCTAAAGCTAGGAGGGTTAAAGTATGCATACCCAACAATCTCCCCCTATTTGATTGATGCCATTACCTACTATAACAAAAGCAAACATTGTACTTGCTAAAAATATGTCCATAAGAATTAACATGGTAAGTCGTGTCCCAAGTCAATGCACACACTAGCTTAAGATATACTCCCTCCGTCACACGTGAATGCAAACTTATTTCCATTTTGGTCCGTCCCACGTGAATGCAAACTGCCCAAAATGGAAATAAATTTATTATTTTATATTCACCCTACCCCACCCACTCATTATCTCTCTTCATTTTCCACCATACAATTTATTCAATCAACCTACTATTAACTCCACTCATTCTCTCTCTTCTTTTCCTACCACACATTTTCATTATCTTAATAATATTTCTTAATTATTGTGCCCGGAAAAATGATTCACAATGACGTGGGACGGAGGGAGTAGATTTCTATACTATTAAAATATTGAAAAACTTACAATTTGAAAGTATAGAAATGCATTCAATGCACTTTGAAAATATGAGTTTAAGTTTGAAGTGCGGTTTAAACTGAATGTTTAAACTTCAATTCAAAAGTATGATTTTATGTTAGAAAATATTTGAATGAGGTTTTAAATCATTGCGGTTTCATTGTTCTACAAACAAGCAGTTTGATATGAACAAAGTTTTTGAACCATGATGCAATTTTCATTACTACCTTAAATGGTAGACATTACAAATACAGGTAGAAAAGGAAATTACAAGGTTACAAAAAGCAAAAAAGATAGACCAGAAGAATACAAAGAGAGTGTGGTCTAAAAATCAAAAAGAGTTCAGCAAAAAGAAATTACAAGGAGCGGTTTAATGTCGACGCGGTTGCTGGGAAGGTTGATGATGCGGTTGATTTACTTCATGCTCAGCTTGATGCGGTCCTTGAAACACTAAGTGCTCTTCTTGAAGGGTCTTCCTGAGTCTTCTTACTTCTTCAGCGGTTCTGGCAATTGTGGTCTCAACAGCCTTCAAAGCATTCACAGAATAGGTAGAAGTAGAATTTGTTGCACCAATTGATCTAGTGTTGGCAACTAGATTTTCCTTAAGCTTATCAATCTTTAGATGGAAGAAGGAGTTGAGAGAGTTGAAAATAGTATGGATCTCCCCCTGAATTCCAGTAGTCTGAGTGGAAATATCTTCCTCAAGTGGCTCAAGATCTACAGTTACCTTCAAGGAGGTTTTTAGCTCATTGATTTTAAAGCTTAGTTTAGAGTTGAAACCTTCCTTGAGGTTTTCCAGGCGGTCGTTGACTTCATCATTGTGTGCATTGATTTTGGCTTTGAGGCTATCACTGACGATGTTCAACTTTATTCAGCTCCCCCTTAAGTAAATCTATTTCTTCAATAAGACTTGTCTGCATTGAATCCAAAATTACTTTGAGATCTGACTCTGGTTGCGGTTTGAAAGTTTTGAGAAACTCAGTCTTCAGGAGTCTAAGATCTGTCTCTGAGGCTTTGCAGATGCCTTCTCTAAGCTCAGTAAGAATTTTGTTCAATTCAGCAATGGAGGCTTTATCTCCTAAAGCCTTGATCATACCATCTTCAAGAGATTGATGAAATGGATTGAAGCAGTTCTTAGCAGTGGTTTTGACTATGGAAGCGGTTTGATCAGAAAAGGATGCAGGTGCAGGTGATTTCTCCCCCTTAATGGCATCAAGCAAATTGGATTTAAGAGTGGTCATTTCAAGGGTTTGAGCATCAACCTTGGCCAGAAGGGAGTGGTTGGAGTCAGTTAGGGAGGTGTTTGAGGCTTAAAGGGAGGCATTAGAAGCGGTTAGCTTGATTATATGGCCTTGGTTTAGAAGGAGTTGGCCTTGGATTAGGTTAAGAGTTGAAAGGATTTGGGAGTAATCTGTTGGAGGGGTGGTTGAAGTGGAAGGGGCGGTTTGGAAAAGAGGAGGCGATTGGACTGGGGTAGTGTCAGGTGCGGTTTGGGGTAGAGGTTGAATGAAAGGGTTAGGAAGTGGTTGGTTAGGAGTGGTTTGGTCTGGTAGGGTAGGAGGGATGGTTTGGGTTTGAGGAGAGATGTTTTGAGGAGGGGATTTGGAGGGTGAATTTAAAGAGGTAGTATGGACATAAAGTGGAGGGGTTCTCTTTTGTTGAGGGGAAGTAGGAGGAGTAGGAGTTTTGGTAGGAGAAGGTGTTTATGAGGGAGGTGGAGAGTTTGGCCACAGTTTAAGTGGGGTGGTGAGGGAGTGGGTTCCAAGCGGGTGGAGGTGGAAATGGCAGGGCCTCCAGAAGGTTTGAGTTTCCAAGGTTGGAAAGCATTTGAATGAGGGGGTGTATGGTAGGAGTGGGAATAGGCAGAATCAGAGTCTGAGGGAGGTATGTTAAAGCTTGATTTTGAGGAGGATTTGGGTGAAGGAGTTTTTGGTGAAGGTGAGGGAGAAGGTGGGGGTGAAGGTTCTACTGGTTTACCCTTTTTAAAGGATTTCTTGACAGGAATTTTCTTTCTTTTCTTTGGTTTCTCCCCCTGAATAGGTGCATCAGTTTGGGGTGGAGGAGAAGGAGATTTGGATTTGGATAAGATAGGGGTCTGGATAGGTGATTGGATAGGTGTATGAATTGGGGAATGGATTGGAGACTGCGATTGGATTGGAAGCAGTTTAGGGATAGATTGGGTTTGAGGAAGACGTTGTTCAGGTGCTGGCTGAGGTTGGACAGTTAGTTGTGGTTGAGGGGCTTGTTGCGGTTGAGGAGGAGGGTCTGTTGATTTTCCTTTAGCATTCCTTCTTTCTTCAGCCTCCTTCTCTAATTTATCTAACTGATCCTTATAGTACTAGACCAGCTCTTCAGGAAATAAATTATCTGTTGCTTCCTTTGCCTTTTTGGCTCTTGCAACCAAGTCAGGAATAGTGGGATCTTCAGCTTCTTCATCATCCTCTTCATCAACCAAGTTCATTGGCTTCTTCTGCTTCTTGGGCTGACTTGGACCAGCATCATCAGTAACACGCGGTTTGGTAGCAGAAGCGGTCTTGGCTCGCTTTGCATGTGGTTCAACCTGGCCTATTGGCTTTCTCCCTCTCTTAACCGGTTGAGGCGCGATTTCAGAGTTCCTAGCAATATAAGGCTCCCTCTTAGGAAAGGTGTCAGCATCATAGAGAGCTTTGTACTGGATATCTCCATTGGCATATCTGAAATTGTGACACACATTCAAACCCAACGTTTCTTCAGATCCCCAATCTACCATTAGTTCTGGGGTGAGTGCTCTGAGTTCTTCTAAGTGTTCAAAATTGAGAAGAATAGCGGTCAGGATTCTGCAGAAAGGCCTCCATCTCTGCTCAACACCTTTTTCTTTGGATTGGAAGGTGGTCACACTGTCAACAATTTCACTAAATAGGATCTTGGGCCAATGTAGCTTGATCTCACTGTAGATGGCAGAACAATACATCCATTATTGGGATGTAAAGTTATTGTGATTGCCAGTCTTTCCACAGATAGACTTCCCAACCAAGAAACACAAGTGACTCATTAGCTCACCAAATGCTTTTCTAGGAATCTTCTTGTAATTTCCCACCAAAGATGAAACTCCAGCGATTGTAGAAGCAATAGCATCTTGAATGTCTTGATCAACACTCTCTGGGGCATAGGGGACTCTAAAGTTGAAGGTGCTCCTTATGTCAATATAGTCTATGGAGACTTCCATGCCTTCCATAGTTCCAGTGAGGCAGGAAACTTTGGTTCCATTCTCCAAGATTTTGACTACAAGCTTGGCATCAGAATAGAACTGGTCTACAAAGGAGGGGATGGTGAAGGTCTGCTTCTTTGTAAAGAGGGGTAGGATTCCAGATGCCTTCATCTTCTTCAGCAACTCCTTTCCAAGAGCATCATGTCTCAACTCAGTTTCATCAACTTCCCATCCTGTTAGGAAGAAATTAGGATCCTACAAAATAAAATTGTAAAGTTAGATCCATTAAATGGATTCACAGATTACATGCGGTTTGAGCACCCATGCGGTTCAGCAATGGTGCGGTTAGAGAAATGAAAAACTTCAAACCCCAAGTAAACTGTGAATACAAGGCAAGAAAATAAATAAGAAAATTTAAGAGTGTAATTACTAGTACGTGGCATTGTTAAACCAAGTTTATCTCAGACTTCAAAGAAGTGTTAAGAGAGAAGGTTATGGTGTCCAGCCTATATACTAAGTAATACTAAAAAATATCCAGCATACGGTTTCAAAAGTTTTGAACAAGCGGTTTCCAACATGCGGTTTGATTTTAAAAAAGAGCATGCGGTTTGAAACAGTGAAGGTAAGCGGTTGTAAACATGCGGTTTCAAACAAAGGTAGCATGCGGTTTGTGAGAGAGATGCGGTTCTAATACAATCAAATCCAAAAATTTTAAAGAAATTTTCTAAGTATGAAAAACATAACTAAGAAATTATGTGATCTAAAACATGAGAAATTTTCCAGAAAAACTCAAGAACAACATGAAGAACACGAAGAACACTCAAGAACAGTCATGAACATGAAGAACAGAGACAACTCAAAACTTAACCAAAATTATCAAAAAGCATATCAAAATGACCCCATTAAGCAGTAGATTAACAATATAACAATAAAAATTCATTCTTCACCCAAAATCATCAAGAAATAATGAAGAACAAGAAATGGGTTTTGAAACACGAAAACTAAAATATCCTAAATCAGTAACCAAAATGAGTGTTGATCATAAAACAGGATACATAATCTGAATCTAAGCATGATTCCGAGCAAAACACAACAAAAATTATTGAAAATGACTAAGAAATGAGCATTTAATCAAGCAAAAACCAGTAAGGGCATACGAAGGGTTTTTTTTTTTTTCAAATTTCATCAATGGCAGATTGCAGAAATTAAGAGGTTATAGGGTTAGAGATCATACTATGTCGTCGAACGGTTTCTTTGGGGCTCTAGGTACTGCTGATGCTCTTTGCCTTTTTGAGGCCATTGATTGTTTAAAGATTTTTGAAAATGTAGGGTTTTTAGAGAGAAGAGTTGAGAGAAAAAGTGGTTGAAAGTTTGAAAGTACGTATTGCAGAGAGTTGGCAGAGAAGAGAGTCAACAGTTTCACCAAACCAGGTATATATATAGGAAGTGACCAGGTAGGTGTGCAGAACAGTGATGATGATTTTTACTAACTGTTGCACCCGTTCAACTTCTGCACCCTTACCTATGATGGCTGACAAGAGGGTTTTGATGCAAATATTCTCTTTGCATTAAATGCATTTAAATTTTGAAATTACATGGGAAAATATTTGCAAAAATACCCTTATGTCAAAATGAGGATCAAAAAATAAATAAGGAAAACATACCTGGTCCACGTGGCAGTCATGAAAAAATGAAAATGAACAGTTTTTTTTTTAATAAAGAGAAGGAATGAAGAATAAAATAAAAAATTCTAAGTATTGAAATGCGGTTGAGATCATGCGGTCATAATCCAGCAAGTGGTTATGAATTGGCGGTTGGCTGCAAGCGATTGAGAGCATGCAGTTTCGTACACGCGGTTTCAACAAGGGTGAGGTTTGAAACCTCAACAGGAATTCCAACCTAAAATCCACATACTTAACACACAAGTTAGCAATAAAGAGTATGGAGTTATTTAAGTTCAAGCATACCCATTTCTCCTCTGAGGAAAGAAAACCTCTTGGAGTCCAGAGCTTTGGTAAGGATATCAGCAATCTGGTTGTCTGTCCCCACATACTCTAGATGGATATTCCCCTTTTCCACATGGTCTTTGAGGAAATGATACTTGATATCAATATGCTTGGTCTCTGAGTGCATGACAGGATTGTTGGAGACTGAAATTGTGGATGTGTAGTCACACATGATTGGGCAATTTCCTTCATCAATTCCATAGTCCACCAACTGTTTTTTCATCCAAAGGATTTGACAGCAACAACTTCCCGCAGCAATATATTCAGCCTCTGTGATTGACACTGAAACTGAAGCTTGCTTCTTGTTGGCCCAAGCAACTAGTCTATTCCCAAGGAAGTGATAAGTCCCACTAGTGCTTTGTCTGTCAATAGTGCAAGCTGCATAATCTGCATCTAAATAACCTACGAGATCGAAATTCGAATCTTTGGATTACCAAAGTCCAAGGTTAGTAGTTCCAGAGAGATAGTGAATTATACGCTTACTGCACTTAAATGTGCTCTCTAGGATCTGCTTGATAGCGAGCACATACACAAACACTAAACATGATATATGGCCTACTAGCAGTTAAATAAAGTAATGAGCCAATCATTCCTTGGTATAAAGTTTGATCAACATTCTTACCTTTTAGATCTTTATCTAGCTTATTGTCGGTGGCCATTGGAGTATCGTATGCTTTGGCATTTTCTAGTCCAAACTTCTTTATCAACTCCTTGGTGTATTTGGCTTAGCTGAGGAAGATTCCTTCATCACATTATTTGATTTGAAGCCCGAGGAAGAACGTCAATTCTCCCATCATGCTCATCTCAAACTTTCTTTTCATTAGCTTCTCAAAACGCTTACAAAGTAATTCATTAGTAGAGCCAAAAATAATATCGTCAACATAAATTTGAACAAGTAAAGAATGATTGTTATATTTGGCAATGAATAGGGTAGTATCGATTTTACTGCGTATACAGCCTTTTTCTAGTAAAAATTTTGATAGTCTCATACCATGCCCTTGGAGCTTGCTTGAGTCCATACAAAGATTTCTGGAGTTTGTAGACATGATTTGGAAATTTGGAGTCTTCAAATCCAGGCAGCTGGGCAACATACACGGTCTCTTGAAGTTCATCGTTGAGGAAAGCACTCTTCATGTCCATTTGATATAACTTGAACCGCTTGAAAGAGGCGTAGGCCAAGAAGATTTTGATACCTTCTAGTCTTGCAACTGGAGCAAAGGTTTCATCGTAGTCGATTCCTTCTTGCCTATATCCTTGTGCAACCAACCTTGCTTTGTTTCTGGTGATGCTTCCATTCTCATTCATCTTATTCCTAAACACCCACTTTGTTCCCATCACTCCTTGATCATGAGGTCTAGGCACTAATGTCCAAACCTTGCATCTTTCAAATAGGCTGAGTTCTTCTTGCATAGCAACGACCCAAATGGAATCTAGGAGTGCTTCATCAATCTTCTTGGGTTCAATTTGAGATATCAAGGAAGTATGCTCATCATAGTTTGATCTCCTTGTTTGAACACTGGAAAACAGATCACCAATCACATTTGTGAGAGGGTGACTGCTGACTTCTCTAACCTCGGGGGGTAAATCTGGTTGGACTGAGGTTTGCTGAAGATCTTCAATTGGAACATCATTAGATCCTTCAGCGAAGTCATGGAATGTAAGTTGACGAAGAGGTTCAATAAGCTGGATGGGGGAATTCTCAACATCTTCTTCCCTTGCAGTTGCATCTGGAGTGGAAACTTCAGGTGCAGTTGGAAAAGTGTGGTTTGAGGGAATTTCAGATGCGATTGCTGGATTATGCGGTTGAGGTTCAGGTGCAGTTTTAGAACTTTCACCTGCTTTATTATGCTCAACAAAATCATCAGCAACATTTGGAGCCATATGTGGCTCAAGGAGAGAATGTTCATCAAAAGTAACATGGACAGATTCTACTATCTTTAAACTAGTTTTATTGAAAACACGAAAAGCTTTTGAATGTTTAGCATACCCAACAAAAATACCTTCTTGTTGTAGAGGATAAAGCATTTGCAGCCGAAGAACTTGAAGAATGCAATGTTGGGGGTTCTTCCTCTCCACAGCTCAATTGGAGTTTTATTGTAGGTTTTGTTGATGAGGGAGTGGTTCTGAGTGAAGCATGCTGGGTTGATTGCTTCAGCCCAGAAATACTGAGGTAGCTTCGCTTCAGAAATCATAGTCTTTCCATCCTCAATCAACGTCCTGTTCTTTCTTTCCAAGACCCCATTTTGTTGTGGAACACCAGCAGTCGAAAAATTGTGATCAATCCCATGGTCATCACAATACTGAGCAACACCGTTGTTTTTTAATTCTGTTCCATTATCTGATCTCACACTAACGATGTCGTCTTCTTTTTTAGTTTGGAGCCGTCTAAAGAGTGAGGTTAGAATTTCATGGAAATCATCCTTGGTGATCAACATCTCAAACCACGTATATCTTGAATAATCATCCACCACCACTAAAGTATATTTATTTCCTTCGATGCTGGCAGTGGTGATGGGTCCAATCAAATCTATGTGAAGCAGTTGTAAACATCTTGCAGTTGAAGGTGCGGTCTTGCTGGTGAAAGACGATGTTGTTTGTTTACCAAGTTGACATGCACTGCATTTCTCTAGATGGTGGTCAGCCACTTTGGGTAAACGACGAATGAGGTTTTCCCTTCCAATCTTTGCTAGATACTTGAAGTTCAAGTGGCTCAACCTCTTGTGCCATAGCCAACTATTTTCACTCACATTTTTAGCTACAAAACAGAGATTAGTAATACTACATGCAGAATTTATGTCGATAATGTAAATATTACTCTTACGAATCCCTGTGAGTAGGGTGACTCCGGAAATGCTATATTTGATAAAGCAATTTGATGAAGTGAAGTTGCAATACATTCCTTTTCGCAGAATTGAGAAATTGAAAGGAGGTTGTGCTTGAGTCCTTCAACTAAAGAAATCTTCTCAATGGCTAGGTTTCCTCTCCTTATTATATCATACCCAATGGTTTTGCCTTTGTTGTTGTCACCAAAGGTTACAGATGGACCGCTTGCTTCAATGACATCTTCGAGTAATGATCTATGTCCAATCATATGTCTTGAGCAGCCACTGTCAAGATACCATTCATTATCCTTGGAGTGACCAGTCATTAAGCAGAGGACCTGAAAGATAAACATTTAAAATGAGGTCCCCTTTATTTTTTGGGTCCTGAGGTTAGCACCTTTTGATGACCCACACCTGTTTGACAGAAGGAGGATTATTCTTCCTGGCATTTGGTGTGAACCGCAAAAGGCATTCTGCAGCCTTGTGACCTAAACCATCATATACAGAGCATTTATGAAATCTATGAGCTACATGAGGTTTTACTAACTACTTACTTTTCTTAGGATTAGCAGGAGGTTTGGGAACTGCGGTTTTAGCCTTCACAAAGGTAGGCACTTGCGGTTTGACCGCGGTTTTTCTGGGAACGCTCCTCTTGATTTTGAATGCAGGAGGTGCGGTCGAAGAAGAAGGGCGGTCAGCCGTGCAGTTGACTGCACTACCTACTCTACCAGGTGCGGTTGAAGTAGAAGTGCGGTCAGTAGCATAAGAAACCTCCTATGTGGTTTCAACCTCATATACGTTTCCTTTCATCTGAGAGTTTTTCCCAAATTGTTTCTTTGGGTAGACATAGTGGAAGTTAAGTGGAGCCTTTTGTTCTTGTCCTTTACCCTTAGAAATAGAATGCTTCTCCTTAGGAATTTCTTTAGTTAGTTTAGAAATTTCCTCATCCTTTTCACAGCAGGATGCACACTTCTCTTTTTCACCTGTTTGAAATCCCAGACCTACTTTAATTCCACTGGTCATTTGGGATTCTAATATTTGATCCAAGGTGACAAGTGATTTGGTCCACTCATCAATAATATTATGGAGATCGTTGTTTTGAGCAACCAGATCATCGTTCCTAAGTTGAAGTGCAACAACCTTAGTTTCTAGGATGCGGCTTTGATCAGCAAGAGGAGACATACTCTTAATTTGGTCTTTAAGATTATAAATTTCAGACCTCATTACAGTTTTCTCTGTCTTAAACTGAGAAAGTTCATTATGAGCTAAGGCTAAGGTTTTCTTAATATTATTGAATTTATGGATCATCATTTCAGCTTCCTGAAACATCCTTTCATGTTCCATGGGAGAAACCTCTTCCACCACCTTTTTCAAAATTTTCTTCTTTGGAATTTCTTTTGAAGGTGTAGCATTTTTGGAAGGAAAAATGGGACGTGAATAAGAACTATTCCCAATCTTAATGCTAGGAGTAAGTTTCACATCATCATCCAATTTAAATTTGGAAATTCTTGGGGGAACTATTTCATCCTCCATATCCAGCGACTCGAGTGACTCAGTATTTGAATCATCGGAAGCATCTGCAACTAAGTAGAGATTAACCTCTTCGGTTTCATCATCACTTCCTTCATCAGAATCTGTTTCAATCCAAGTAGCTAACTCCTTTGAGTTCTCTTCCTCTTCAGTAACCATTCCCTTGCAATGAGAAAATTTCGCAGGAGAGTGAAATTACCCGGGATTTCGCGCGGACGCGAAACGCAGTTGTCTTTCGTGGGGGTTGGTGTCTGAGACCTCGCTTCATGGGAAGGAAAAAATGAGGAGTCGCCACGCGGTTTTTGTATTTTGAGCCCAAACGTTGAGAAACGGCTTTTAGAAAATGGTGTCGTTTTTATTGGTAGCAAAAACTTAGGAAAAGGATTTGAAAACAGGGGATCATTTTTATTGGTAGCAAAAACGAGTAAAAAGCTTTTTTAGTACCAGAGATTGTTAGGTTCGGAGGTCACGTTACGTTTCGGGTAGAGTATTACGAGATCGCCCGAAACGCCTCGCATGACGAGTCTTTCTACCTTTCTCGAAAACGTGTGTGTGTGTGTGTGTATTTTGAAATGGGGGCTTGAATGACAAGCTTAATCTTGGTTTGAATGTCAAACGTTGATTAGGTGACTTTATTTGAAAAGATGAGCGTTTGAATGACAAACGTCGGTTTTGAGTTTGAAATGAGCGTTTGCATGGCAAACGTCGATTTTGAGCTTGAAAAGGAGTTCGAAGGTCGAACTCCGGTTTTTTGAACCGGGCGTGTCATTGTTAACGATTTTTACGGGAAAAATGCGTATTAAATAATTTTAAGTGTCAAATGGCGGCTTTTAGTTTGAAGATGAGCGTTTGGGGGCCAAACGTCATGTCGCGCGTTTTAAAAGAGAGTTCGAAGGACGAACTCCGGTTTTGAACCGAGCATTACATTGTTAATAATTTTTACGGGAAAATGCGTATTAAATGATATGCGATCAACGAATCGGGTTGTGACTCGGACTTTGAAAAGTAAATACTATCACGATCCAAATGGGTCGGACTTTATAAATGACAGTATTTAAAGTGCGGTATCAACGGAATCAAACGATCCAGAATTGTAAATGACGATCGACGAGTCAAACGACTCGGAATTGTAAATGACGATCGACGAGGCCAATCGGTTCGGAATTGTAAATGACAGAAATTAAATGACGATCAACAGATCGATCGATCCGGAATTGTAAATGACGATAAAGTAAACGGAACGGGGTCGGAACGCCGTTTTAACCCGTGATTACTTCTCTTACGGAAAGAGAAGAGGATCGAGGGGCTAAAACGTATCGGACCCCGTTAGACGGAGGCGTCTACATTTTGATAACGTTGTTCGAAACGGTTGTAGCGACTGGCGCGTAAACCGAGATGAAATGAGAGATTTAGAGAGAGGGAGTTATACCTATGGCTAGGGTCGACTCCTTTGGCTCGGAAGGTGTGTACGGGACACGAAAATTAGTTCGAAAGGGTGTTTCGAAGTGATGAGGGGCGTATTGATTGAAATACGGAAGTTTCACGCGAATCGAGGCAAATGGGAGCTCGGGAAGGGGTGAAATCAGTTTGGGCCGTGAGGAGAGTGATTTTTTGGGTTAAAAAGTTCCTTCTTTTGGCTTTGACAGCCATTTCTATTTATAGGTGAAAATTGCAGTAGGAGTCCGGACGGACTTGGACTGAATTTCCAGGGTTTTGGGGTATTTTGGAATTCTGAGGGGCTTGCTGGCAATTTCAGGAAATTTGCACAGGGAGTCCGATCGGACTTTGACTGAAATCCAGGGGTATTTTGGTCTTTTCAGCTTGATTTGTGATTGAAAGGTGACGAGAGGGCTGTGGCATGCTGGACACGTGTCCTGTGACTCACCCTTTGCATGGGAGTTCGTTCCCCGATCCCGGTTTTGTCCGTTTTTTAAAATAACAGTCCGGAAAATGTCCGAAATGCCCCCGGAAAGTGCCGGAAAGTGCGTTTTTCAGGGAAAGCCATACTTTTACGTGAGATGACACGTGTTAAGTACGCTTCGACGTCGGGATGCACGGGGCAGTCTCGGGACGTCTCGTTGGCATGGCAACGGAGAGTTTAACGAGTTCCGGTTAACCTGGAGTGGGCTAGTTAATGGATTTCGGTTAACTTTCTGACGGATTTGGACGATCCGGATTTGGGTACTTACAGTTAGCCCCTCAGCGACGTCTCCTCCGAAGGAGGTGGGGTCGTTGAAAAAGATAAGGATCCAAATCGGGATGCCTTACTTTGAAAGACCTGGGCGGTCAGCTGGCTGGACCCTTAGCGAAAGGATTCCTACGTATCCCGAGCGGGAATCAAGCCGATCGTAGTTCGAAGGTGCAAGGGTCGCGGGTGGGGACCTTGACCTGAGTGAGACTGTTCGGAGGCGTCTGAATCTGAATGAGACCATTGCGAGGTACCAGAACCTGAATGGCGACTATTGTGAGGCGTCTGAACCTGGTAATTCTGAAACTTTTGAGGGCGTGTGGCGCCTCACACCGGAGTTGCTGATACTGACGAGGGCGTGTGGTGCCTCAAACCGGAGTTGATGATGCTGACGAGGGCGTGTGGTGCCTCAAACCGGAGCTGCGAGGATACGTTTATCCTGATATGAAGGCATTCGTGCCTTGGGTACTGGGCTTATTGCTGCTGCCAGGTTTATCCTGCTGGGGATACGGCGGTACTGATGAGAACGGTTGTGTTAAACTGGCGTTATTAACAACTCGGAAGGATCGACGTTTCTTCTTTAAAATCCTGCTGGGGATGAGCATTCGGGCTTACCTTGATGGCCGAAGAGGGATTGTTGTGCGGGCTTATTGCAGCTGCCGCTGCAGTGGGACGATCGGGCTTACGACTGGCGGCCGGAGAAGTGAACGATGGTGAAAACCACTGGACTTTTTAACGTCGGGAGACGGAAATGCAACTGGAATGTCCGGAGACATGGTTGAGCGTTTGAATGTCAAACGTCAACTGGGATTGAATTTAACGTCTGGAGACGAAAATGTAACTGGAATGTCCGGAGACATGATTGAGCGTTTGAATGTCAAACGTCAACTGGGATTGAATTTAACGTCTGGAGACGGAAATGTAACTGGAATGTCCAGAGACATGATTGAGCGTTTGAATGTCAAACGTCAACTGGGGATTTAACGTCTGGAGACGGGCGTTAGTGAAAACTAACTGGGAATTTAACGTCTGGAGACGGGCGTTAGTGAAAACTAACTGGGAATTTAACGTCTGGAGACGGGCGTTAGTGAAAACTAACTGGGAATTTAACATCTGGAGACGGGCGTTAGTAAAAACTAACTGGGAATTTAACGTCTGGAGACGGGCATTAGTGAAAACTAACTGGGAATTTAACGTCTGGAGACGGGCGTTAGTGAAAACTAACTGGGAATTTAACGTCTGGAGACGGGCGTTAGTGAAAACTAACTGGGAATTTAACGTCTGGAGACGGGCGTTAGTGAAAACTAACTGGGAATTTAACGTCTGGAGACGGGCGTTAGTGAAAACTAACTGGGAATTTAACGTCTGGAGACGGGCGTTAGTGAAAACTAACTGGGAATAAATTTTACACTTTTGGGGGCCAAAAGGAGTAAAATTGGAATTGCCAAGAAATGAGGGACTAAAATGGAAGGAATCTTTTTAAATTGCAGCAGGAGTCCGGCCGGAGAGGAGAGAAAAAGAGAGAAAAAACTTCCACCAAATTGCAAGGTTTGCTCGAATTTGTGAAGGAAAATCGCTATGGAAGGTGAATGGGAACCGATGGGTCGTCATGGAAGGACCGATGACGAAAGAACGCGGTTGGTTCGGACCATTCGAACCATTGTTTATCCATTGAATCCGGCGGAGTTTTACCCGGCTAGGATAGACACAACTCCAAGGGAGGGATCGAAAGACAAGTAAGCTTCCTACAAATTCCATTAATTTTAAGAATGTGCATTCTTTAAATGTTAGAAATTTGTTTAGGAATTTACTTAGGGATTTTGGTGCTTGAATTGGGGCTTTTGAATTTGCCATGAATCGTTGCCGAAATTGACTAGGATGTAGTTCAATTGACATCATGGGTAGATGACTTAAAAATTTTGGTTGCAAAATTCCATGTCTAGATGCATTTTCCAAAATTAAAGTAGCTTTAATTCGGGACGGAGTAAATTTTCGAAATGTTCGAAAAGAAATTGAAAGTTCCGGTTTCGACGGAGTTTTCGAAATGTTTTGAAAGTTCCGGATTCGACGGAGTTTTCGAAATGTTTTGAAAGTTCCGGTTTCGACGGAGTTTTCAAAATGTTTTGAAAGTTCCGGATTCGACGGAGTTTTCGAAATCTTTTGAAAGTTCCGGATTCGACGGAGTTTTCGAAATGTTTTGAAAGTTCCTGATTCGACGGAGTTTTCGAAATGTTTTGAAAGTTCCGGTTTCGACGGAGTTTTCGAAATGATGGAAATATATGTAGGAAATGAATGAGAACCGTATCTGCATTGCATCCTTTTGACATGCGTTCGTGCATTTGTTGACGTTGCTTCTGTCTTGTTTGCCTGCAGGGGACAGGGGAGGTTGATACTCACAACCAGAAGAGTCGGGGTTCCTTTGAGGCAGTGAGAGCATTGTGGGGGATCATCCCGGACGTGGCTCGAGAGGGAGAGAGGAGTCCGCGACAGCTGGTGCTTGACTCCGGACTGGCTGGGTTCATCAGTGTGGTAGCTGCGATAGCCGATACGCCGAGGGCCAGGTCCATGTATGTAGCTCTGAGCGAGTATTGGTGGGATACGACCCATACTTTCCATTTCAGATGGGGGGAGGCGACGGTGACTCCCACGGATTTTGCCGCTATCACTGGGTTGCCGACTTATGGCAACACGCTGGTGTGGAGTTGATGGTTATACCCCGGAAGCGGTTATGCAGGCTGCTGGGTTTTGATATTACCGATGCCAGGGCTTAGGCATTCGGTACGAGCCAATGGAGAGGCATCCGGAGGCGGGTGTCGCCGCTTATTTAGATGGATCATTGAGGATGACCGCGGAGCGCCCGGCTCGAGGGTTCCTTTGGTTCGCGTTGTCGCCGACTTTGTTCCCGACTTCGACACATCCCGTCACTTCCTCTGCTCGGTCGCCGACAGATCCGGGATGATGTGAGGGGTTCGCGTGGGGGAGGCCGGATCGGCCGAGCTCTACCATTCCCCGGACAGTTCTCACGGGGAGAGGAGCACTCCTTTAGCCGCTACGCCCGTCTTGGATGTAAGTTTACGTCTTTTTCTCTTCCTTGCCTCTTTTATGTACTCGTATGTATCCGCTCCGTAGCCGACATAACTTTCCATTTGCTTGGCGTGTCCGGTGCTATGAGGTGTTCACTGCAGGATTGGGACATCAAGGAGGCGTATTGACCCCCTCTTCCCCGCCATGCCGGTTTGGCAGAAGAAAGCGAAGAGGGCGGTCTCGTCGAGAGTTGGCACTCGAGTGTCATATGAGGAGGTGTCTCGGGCACTGAAACGGGAGTTCTCCGAGAGGATCCGGCTGACCTGGTGGAGTCGGTTCCACTATGGCGTGGTTCAGGTCGCTAGCGAGATGACGCGGCGGAGGAGGCTCCTAGTGGGACTTCATTGCGACGCCATGTATCTGGGGGAGCGGGTGACCCATCAGCATGGCCCGGGGTCCATTCCGTTGGTGTCGGTGGATCCTCCTATGTACATGCAGCATCCTCTGTCGATGCCGATGGATGAGTTGGAGAGGTATAGACAGGGCGTGTTCTATACCGAGTACATCATAGCGGGGGCCGCCTATGATACTTTCTTGAGGATGAGGCTGAGGAGCCCACAGGTGCAGCATAGGGAGGGCGAGGTCCCAGGACGTCCCCGAGATCTCCCGATCCCACGCGCTAGGTTGGCGTACAAGGGGCTGGATGGTTCGCGCAGGCGACTTGTGATCCCGCTTTCGGATGAGCCGAGACCACGATACAGGGTTGACCCCAATGCTTCGGTGAGCATCTTTTTGATTTTCTGCATTTGATAGTAGTATTCTGCAAATGTTGCATCTGTACTTTCTGTTCGTCTTCTGATGACTTTCCTGGTTCGCAGGTGTCTGGCCGTACGTACAACGACGCCTACGAGGCCGGTGGACGGGTGGGCCACCTACGCTAGGAGACTCGTGGAGTTCATGCGGTGCGCCTCCCGGAGGAGCGTGGATGTCCGTGAGCGGGGGCCGTCTAGGCCGAGAGGTTCGCCTGCTCCCACAGCTGGTGGGGAGGACTTTGCACAGGGATTTGGCCAGTTCGCGGGCGGAACGGCTGGATTTGGAGCTCCTTCTTCTGCGCACTCGGGGCGCGAGAGGGGAGAGTCTTCGAGTTCGCATACGCCGAGGAGGCCTTTTGCATATTCTCGCCTGGAGGAGTTTGGCGAATTCTTGTTTGCGACGGATCCGGCAGCGGCGGAGCAGTACGTCGAGTGCTCGGATGACGAGCAGGACTCGGAGTAGTCCTTTTTTTTCTGCTTTGTTTAGACAAAATGCATGTATTGTCAGGAACAATTTGATTTGAACTGTATTCGAAAAAGGCGCCCGTGGGGCGGAACCTGTACTTCGCGCATTTATTCTGTGATCACCTTCTGTTATTTTCGACAAATAAGGAAGTAGGTTAATCAAAAATAAATAAAATGAGAAATGCATTAAAAATTGAACAAATAAGGAAGTAGGTTAATCAAAAATAAATAAAATGAGAAATGCATTAAAAATTGAACGGGTCAAAATTTAAGCCTATATGCACTGATTATTAATTATTTGCACTATTGCACGAGCCCGGGGCGGAAGGGATATTGATATTGGTTGAATGAAACCAGGGCGGCACGCAGTTTCATAAGGATGAACAGGAGTTGTTTGGAAATGTTTCCAATTTAGGGGCAATGGCCGCAGAGTTGACCAAGTCAATCGGCAGAGGGAGTCCGGCCGGACTAGAAGTGAATTTCCAGATTCTTTAAATTGCAGTTTCAGCTTTGCAATTTGTAAGAACTGCGCATTGTTTTTGATCATTCTGGCTGAATTCTCTCAAACTTCCAAGGTTTCCTTCATTTTTATGGCTCCCTTTCCCAAGTTACCGTCTCGGATGCAAGAGCGATATTTGGACAACTTTCAGTCGTGGGTACGGAACCACATGAGGAAGAACAAAGGGTTTTTCGAAGGCTGTTACGGGATTAAATCTGTTTGGGCTTTGAAGGAGCTCATGCCAGATTGGGATCTTTTGAGAGCCGCGTCTCGGTTCTGGGACGTACGGAGGAATGTGTACAGCTTTTCGTACAACGAAGTCACTCCTACGTTTGAAGATTTCCGGGCCATTCTGGGAGGACCTGAGACGGAACATCTAGTTCTTCCGTATGCTGGTGGCATGGCCACTGTTGAGAAGCTAGTGTCTTTGTTCGGTATCTCGGCTGGAGAAGCATACGGTATGCTGATACAGGATACTGATTATGTTGACATTTCGGGACTGCCAGAAAGATTTACCGGAGCTGAGGGGAGCGTCTTTTCGTGGGACGCATTTGCTCTGTGCGCGATTGCTACTCTGTTCACATTCACGTCTCTGGGTGTGTGCCATCACAGTGTACTGGACCTGGTGAGGCAGTGCCGGAGTGGGGGAGACATCGTGCCGCTGGTCTTGGGCGAGACGTTCCTGGGCATAGGTCGGATGGCGACCGGTAGCCGATACATGTGGGGAGGGAGTCCCGCTATGCTTACCATGTGGTTAAGGGAGAGACTGCAGATGATGCCTGAGGTGCCAATGTCCTGTGACGCTTGGTCTTTCTCTCGACGTCCTCTGGTGATAGGGGGCGATCAGGCCGAGCTGGAGCTCTGGATGGCCAGACTTTGCGCGTATCACTGTGAATGTGGTGCCCAAATTTTGTTGGATTCACGCGAGTTTGAAGACATCCGGTTTAATTTGAAAAACGGAGTCGCCACGCCATTTTGATTACCTCAAAACTTTGAAAAAAAGGTTTTATGGGTTCGGAGGTTAAGTTACCCCTTGGGAAGAACGTTTGGCGTTCACCCAAGGTGCCTTGCCGGAGCAAGTCTCCCAATATTTCATTAATCGTGCTTGCTTGCGTGCTTTCTTGTGTGCATGTGTTTGAGAAAAAAGGGGGGGAATGTCCCAAGTTGTCTTCCGGACGTACAAACCATTTGTTGGTTGTCGCTCGGGATTCCTTGGAATTTTATGTATTTGGGATTATGATCCCGTCCTCATCTTATGACTTGTGATCATCGCATTTTAACCTCGGGACCCTCGGGACTTGCGTGATCGAGAGAATGACTCTCTTTTGGTCAGAGATGAGGTTCTTTAGAAAAGGAGGATCCTTAGCCCATCAATCCTACGCTTTAAGACGGTCGAGCTCGTATAGAGGCTTCATACTCTTTCTTAAGCGATAATCGGAGATATAGGGTTCAAGGTTATCCCTTTCCAAAGAAATCGTGAACCTTTAATGGAAGGAACGATGTAAAGATAGGATCTTTTACACCGGTCCGTTCCAAGGTTGGGGGAAAGGGGGAAATGCATGATGAAAAATGACACTTTAATGAAAAGATGACATTTTTGGGTTTGCAAATGATGCTTTTTTGATTGAAAGACATGATCTTTATGCAAGTGATGCATAAAGATAGGATTTTTATGCAAGTGATGCATGAAAAAGGGTTTTGAATGCAAAGGATGCATTTTTATTGAAAAGATTGGATTTTTATATGCAAATGATACATAAAGATGACATTTTTATTTAAAAATGGGGGGTTTTAGGTGCAAAGGATGCACCTTTATGAAAAAGACTACATTTTTATGACAAATGATGTCTTAATGCATGCAAAAGGGGAAGGGGATGATAAAGATATGATCTTTAACTATGAATGCCAAGTCCCAAGCAAGATATATGAATGCAATGAGCAAGTATATTAATTAAAATGCAAGGTTAGGGCGTGCGAGGTTACCAATGGCTTCCTTTGTTTCTTCGGACGGAGCTAGGAGGAGAGGTTGGTCTTGGGTCTTCAAGGAGGAGGGAGATGGCTTCTTTAGCTTCTTCTTCACCTTCTTGAGCCTTCACCAATATTCTTCACGTCTTGGGAGTGACTGATTGTGGGTGTATTGTTTTTGGGGTGGTAATGTTGTGTCCAAAATGAGAGGTGAAGGCCTCTATTTATAGGCTGCCTGCATGGGCTTGTTATGTCGCACGACATAACAAGCCATAACTGCTTTCCTTCTAGAAACATGCAAGGTGGCAACCTTCTAGAACTTTTCATGGCCTATTATGTCGCACGACGTAAGTAGCCACTTCCAGATTCTTCTAGAAACATGCAAGGTGGCAGTCTTCTAGAAGGGTTTTGGAATTAAGAAAAACGTGTTTCTTAATTACCAAGCATTCCTTTCAGCCCTAAAAAAGCTTGGAACATTTCTGAAATTATTCCAGAACTGTAGGAAAGTCCGAGGAATTACCGGAAAAATTACCGGAATTGCCGGGAAAATTAACCGGAAGGCATGAGTCAGATTTGGGTACTTACAATCACTTGCGATGGTTGGTTCCCCACTGGAAGTTACAGACTTGTCGGACCGCTCAGGAGGGTCTGTTGGTTGTCAGAGTGCCGGGGCTGTCTCAGACGTCTTTCTACATTCCATCATTGGTTCTGCGACAGTACGGGCCGGGAGCAGTGCCACCGACCGATTTGAGTTATGTTGCTACCTTTGAGGTGGGATCTTTGCGGATGAAACATCCTTCGACGCTATTGCTGATCACACGGTGGTGGCAATGCACGTCCTTTCCTGCCAGGGTTCTCTTTCACCGGAGAGAGGGCATTGTTTTTCGACGCAGATTCGAACCGGTACGAAGAGTGTATAGGGGAGACACGTATGGCTATCTTGCGGAGACGGAGTGAGCTGTTGGGTGCCGATCACTGACAGCTCGACCTTGAGGAGGGCCGAAGCAAGGGCTAACCCTGGGAATCGTACTGGCGATGCCATGGCTGATTATGAGACAAATGCTGATCGGGAGACCAATCAAAGCACTGTTATGATGGCTCAAAGCGAGGCGGCTCGAGACAGAGCTAGAGAAAGGGCTGCGTTGACAGCCACAGGCTTGACGGAGGCATCGGGAAGAGTCCCTGAGCCAGGTAGAAGGCCTACCGGAATATTTCCTGCGAAGGTGAAGAACACTCGTCGAGGGAAAGGGAAGGGGAAAAAGGATGAAGGACCAAGTACGGGAAACTAGGTTGACCTTGCTGTCCAAAGTATCCACCCATTCTCATTGCAGACACATTAATTGATTAATGTTTTATTGTAGTTTTGCTAGCGTGTAGCGAGTCAAGAGTTGACCGTGCTTGAACTCATCAAAGATGTTTTAACCGTTATGAATTTGTAGGTTAAATGAAAAGAGTTTTTCGAAACACAAGCAATTGATGCTTATTGTATTTTTTTTGTTTTTTAGATCGAACCAATGATGGCTGCCTACGTTCCCATTTTACAATTGGACTAAGGGGCTCAGGTCACCGTAGTTCGACACTTTAGGTGAATTTGAGAAAAACAAAGACAAAAGAAGTGCGACCCTGTTTTTTACCTGGATCATTAGCGGGAATGTATCCAGTTGGGTATTACTCTTTTAGCACTTTAATTTTACTGAGGGGATGGTGTATGGGGAAGGAGAGTTGACTCATGCTCTTCCTCAAATGAAGTATCTGCGGAGCTTGCTTCCGTTCACGGGGTTAACGAAAGGGTTTCCGTCCAAGTCTACTAGCTTCATGGCTCCTCCGGAGAAGATTCTTTGTACCACGAACGGTCCTATCCAGGTAGGCTCCCACTTTCCGAGGGGATTGGTATGCGTAGGAGGCTTTTCCTTTAGCACCAAGTCGCCTTCTCTGATGTCTTGTATCTTGACTTTCTTATCGAATGCTCGGGCCATTCTGCTCTGGTAGGCTCGAGTATGCTCCATGGCTTTCAATCTGTGCTCGTCGAGTAGAGCAAGTTCGTCGTGATGGCTCTGTAGCCATTCGACTTCATTGATGCCGTTTTCCAAGAGGACTCGGAGGGATGGAATTTCCAATTCCACGGGAAACATCGCTTCCATTCCGTAGGTAAGCGCGAACGGAGTCTCCCCTGTGGCAGTTCTGACTGATGTTCGGTATCCCCAGAGGGCTAGATGTAGCTTTTCGGGCCAGTCCCGACCTCTGGTTGTCATCTTTCTGATTATCATGGCGAGAGTTTTGTTGGCTGCCTCTACTGCACCATTGGTTTGTGGTCTGTAAGGAGAAGACTTGTGACGTGTGACTCTGAATTCGGTCAGTAGTTAGTCACAATCTCCTTCGAAGTGAGTCCCATTGTCGGATATGATCTCGTTGGGCACTCCGTATCGGCACATGATGTTCTCTCGGATGAACTTGGCCACCTTCTTAGAATTCAGTACCTTGTACGATCTGGCTTCTACCCATTTGGTGAAGTAGTCGACTGCGACTAAGATGAACTCGTGACCATTGCTCCCTGGTGGAGTGATCTTGCCGATGACATCGTGTAACGATGTGTTGCCTTTTTCGCGGGAAAAATTCGATTTTCGCGTTTCTTTGAAAAACCAAATAAAACCGGAAAAAACGGAGTCGCCACGCCATTTTAATTTTGAAGGGCAAAACTTTGAAAAAAGCCCGAGATCAGAGATTTAGGTTCGGAGGTCATGTTACGCGTCGGGAAGGACGTTAGTGTGCACCCCAGAAGCCGCGCCTCGTAAAACGAGTCTTCCAAGCTGAAAATCATTTGTGTGTGTGTGTGTGTGTGTGTGTTTTGGCCAAAATAAGTTGAAACTGGAAAAAGTAAAAATTGGGATGTCTTTTTAAGACTTTAAACTGATCCCATGATTTTTTGGAGAATTTTTGGTTTGAGATTTGGTACTCAAAAAACCTTTTGAAGTTGAGAAGTCACTTCTGCCAGAAGAAAATGGCAGCAGACACCTGATTTTGAAATGGATTCAAGGGTCCTAAAACTTCATAATCTGGATGAACTCAGAGAATGAAAGTTTCTCTAGACTCCTTGAATAAACTTTGTGTGAAAGAAATTTCCATTTTGGAGAAGATTTGAGGGGTCAAAACCTTCTGGAAACCTCAGATATGAGATCTGGATTCCCAGAAGCTGATGAACTAGCCTCTGAAAGAAAAATTGAAAAGAGGAGTTTTACTCACCCAAAAAATAAGGTAAAAATATGTCTGGAAAGCTCTGGATGTTGGCTACAAAAAGTGTTTTGTAGTCAACACCAAATTCCAAGTTCATCTGTGTCCAAAAATTAAGACCATGGACTGAGGTCTGAGAAAATTGCTACTGGACAGCAACTTCTCAAGAAAGAAAATATGATTTTAAGGGGGGTTTTGCATCCATGCTTGTCCCCATTTCCCTAGGTTTTGGTTAGTGATCACTAGACATTTTAGTGGTGAATCAACTATACCAAACCATCCTTGGGGTACATTAGGACTAAGCATTTCATTTGCTTGGGGAGGGGGATTTTACCCTTTGAAATCAAGATTTAGTGCTTGAAAATGGTTTTCTAGGGTTTTGAAAGTGCATTTTTGCAAGTAAACAAGAAAAGCTTTGAAAATAATGTTGATCTTTGTAGAAGAACATCCATGGAGATGGTCTTCCATGGTGATCTTCTTAGATCTAGAGAAAGAAGATGAAAGAACTACATTTTGTAGTTTGAAGATGCATGCGTGGATGAGATTTAGGGTTAGGAAGAGGAGGGTTTACCAATCTTCCTTGTGTTCTTGAGTGTTTGGCTTGAGTGTATGAGTGTTTAGGGCTTTAATATGAGAGTGAGTGGATGAGTATGAGTTGGGAAAGATTGGAAAGAAAAAGGTGACAATTCTTGAGAATTCTCACTGTTTTCTCTCTATATTTCGCCAGAACTTCGTTGCTATTGTGTTCTTCCTTCTTTTATTTTTGTGACTGGAGGGCTCAATTTATAGCCCTCCTGAAAATGCAAAGGTATCCGCGCGGACAAGGTCAGTAGGCGTGCACTGTTCATTAATTACAGCTCCAGCCTTAGACAGGAAGAATAAAAATTCAAAAAAACCAAATTAACAGCCAGTTTTTGTGTTTCCAGCCTTTCTATTTATGGTTTTATTCTTTTGTTTTGCTTTTTAAGATGCTTTTCTTGGTTTAACTTCATTTGGCAATGCCCATTCTACCCTCCCTTTGTTAGAAATGTTAGGATAGTTAGGAATTGTTAGAAATGTTATAACTTTCGTTAATTTTATAACGAAAATTCTAACAAGCTCAAATTGGAGCACTTACAGTAGCCCCTCGGCGACGGCGCTTTCGAAGGAAGCGGGGTCGTCGATAAGAGTAAGGCTCCATATTTGGCAGGATGATCGAGTGATCGGGTGGCTGAACCTAGCGATAGGCTACCTACGTATCCCGAATGGGAATCAAGCCAGTCGTAGTTCGGGTCTTTGACCCTGAGATGATGGCGTTTTAGGTGCCTCGAACCTGATGAGCGAGTTCTACAGTCGTTTGCTGGAAAGAAACTCTGCTGGGGATAAGAGATGACCATTTTTGGTCTGATGGCTATCCGCTCTGCTGGGGATAGGAATGACCATTTTCGGTCTGACGGGTATCCGCCCTGCTGGGGATAGGAATGACCATTTTCGGTCTCTGCTGGGGATGATTGCGATTTATCGCTTTCTAGTGATAGCGTCTTAGGTGCCTCAAACCTTGGAGATGGCGCTTTAGGTGCCTCGGACCTTGATGATGGCGTTTTTAGGTGCCTCGAACCTTGGAGATGGCGTTTTAGGTGCCTCGAACCTTAGGCGCCTCGGACTTCTATGATGATGGCTTTTTTAGGCGCCTGACTTTAATGATGATGGCTTTTTAGGCGCCTCGGACCTTAATGATGATGGCTTTTTAGGCGCCTCGGACCTTGAAGATGAAATGGCCTTTCGGTGGACTTTGTGCCTGTGCTTGAAGGAGAGGGTGACCGTTTTGGTCGAGGGGCCCGGACCTAATGATAGGCTACCTACGTATCCCTAGTGGGAATCAAGCCCTTTCGTAGTTTGAGCACTACTCGAGATTTCGTTGGCTTTTGGGATTCCGTTAATTTTGCTGGGGATTTCGTTAGCCTTTCGTTGGGAAAATCGACGTACTCGTCCTGGGAAATCGGTCTTACGTTTGGCTTGCCGTTGGATGATTTTGATGAAAGATACGGGATCTCGTTATCTTTCTCGGGTCACTCGGTCTTACGTTTGGCGCGGGGGTAATTTTGATGAAAGATCTGGGATCTCGTTATCTTTCTCGGGAGCACTCGATCTTACGTTTGGCTATAGGGGTAATTTTGATGAAAGATACGGGATCTCGTTATCTTTCTCGGGGCACTCGGTCTTCTTACGTTTGACTGCCGGGGTAATTTTGATGAAAGATACGGGATCTCGTTATCTTTCTCGGGGCACTCGGTCTTACGTTTGACTGCTCGGGGTAATTTTGATGAAAGATACGGGATCTCGTTATCTTTCTCGAGAATCGGTCTTACGTTTGACTGCTAGGGGTAATTTTGATGAAAGATACGGGATCTCGTTATCTTTCTCGGGAGAATCGGTCTTACGTTTGACTGCCTAGGGATAATTTTGATGAAAGATACGGGATCTCGTTATCTTTCTCAGGGCACTCGGTCTTACGTTTTACTGCCGGGGATAATTTTGATGAAAGATACGGGATCTCGTTATCTTTCTCGGGTCCACTCGGTCTTACGTTTGTTTACTGCTGGTAATTTTGATGAAAGATACGGATCTCGTTATCTTTCTAGAGATCGGTCTTACGTTTGACTGCCGGGGGTAATTTTGATGAAAGATACGGGATCTCGTTATCTTTCTCGGGTCACTCGGTCTTACGTTTTACTGCCGGGGGTAATTTTGATGAAAGATACGGGATCCGTTATCTTTCTCGGGGCACTCGGTCTTACGTTTTACTGCCGGGGGCAATTTTGATGAAAGATACGGGATCTCGTTATCTTTCTCGGGGCACTCGGTCTTACGTTTGACTGCCGGGGATGATCTTCTTGACAAGGGGCTGACTTTGGTTAACTTTGGTTAACTTTGTCAAGTTGGGGATTGAATTGCAGAGTCCTGAAATTTTAAGGGGCAAAAGGGTCATTTTGACCCTTGCAATCTCATCCGCGCGGATAGGGATGGAAAGTCAGGGGTATTAATTGGGCCAACGCCCTTCTTCTTCCTCATTCAATTTTTTGAGATTGTCGAGAGAGAGAGAGAAAAACGAGGAGAGCGGCCATTTTTGGCCCTAGAAGCTTCAAAATTCCTCCGATTTTCTTGATTTTTTGAGCAATGGAACACGGGAAGGCGCTTTTCAAGGCCAAGGACGTGGTCCGGTAGCGGAGAGGCGGTGGAGCTCGTCCGGATGAGGAGGCATTACAATCTTTCGCAATCGGTTGCGGAGGAGCATTACCCCGATGCTTGGCAACATTGGGCTTCGGATCCGCATCTCCGAACGGTATATTTCGAATCCTCTTGATCCTTTTGTCGATTTCTTGTTTGAAATTTTTGGATGATTTTTGAAATTTTTTTTTTTTGAATATTGAATATTGATATTGATGATATGCAATGTTGCAATGAATTTGTGAGTGTCCCAAAAATGTGCATTTTGCTTGGGAAAAAGAATTGGCATTTTTGCCACATTTTTTTTTAGTTTGAAAATTACATGTGAAAATTCGAAGAATTGTGATTTTTTTTTGGAGTTGAATATTGCATGTTCTTGATGATGATGATTTTTTTTTGAAATTGAATTTTGATATTGATGAATGATGATGCAATGCATGCATTTTGTTTGGAAAGAATGGGCATTTTGCCAATATGAGATGTATGTATGTTTAGGATTTTTTTTTTTTGAAAAGTGGGACGGATTTTTCCTCAGTTAGGAATGTAAGATGGATGATATGCATGTATGCATTTTTTTTTTTGAAAATGGGACGGAGTTTTTACTTCCGTAGGAATGCATCCTCTTTTCTCTTTTTTTTTTTGATGAATGCATTGGGACTTGCTGAAAATTATTTTCTTTTATGCGAGAAAAATGGGGCTATGCTCATTGTATGCTGTTATGCTGTCGAAATTTTTTTTTTTTAATGTAAATGCAATCTTTTTGACATTTTCTCTCTTCTTCTTTTTTTTTTACAGGGCGGACACCGTTTTGTGACGGAGCAGCTGAACAAGATGAAGACTCGAGGATCGGTGGAGTCTGTGATTGACTTGTGGGATCGGCTTCCGGATGCGGGCCGAGGAGCTTTGCCGAGTCCGAGACAGATTGTTGTCGAGACGGGGCTCTGGGAGTTCGTCGAGTGCTTGAGGGGACTGGTCAAGTTCCCTAAGTGCAAGGGCTTGATGTTCGCTCTAGCGCAGCATTGGTGGGATGCGACCCACACATTCCACTTCTTCTGGGGCGAGGCGACTGTTACGCCTTCTGACTATGTTCAATGGACGCAGCATTGAGTGGAGAGATGGCTACAGCGATGCTGATCTGCAGGCTCTTCTTGGATTTTCCCCTATTCCCAAAAAGGGGATGGGGATGGAGTATGCCGTGGTCTTCGGCAAGATCGTGGAGACCATCGCGAGTTACGAGGCTGGGGAGGATAGGTTTAGCGCCGAGCAGATTGCTAGGTCCTTCCTCTGGTTTACCTTTTCGAGCACACTCTTTGGGCATGCTGAGGGGACGGCAGTCTTTGCCTTGCTGAGGTCCTTGGAGGACATGGAGACGGTTGGAGATATTTCCTGGGGGGAGGCCGGGCTGGCTGAGCTGTACTTCGCTCTTGATAGATACGGCTGAAGGCTGTGAGCTCCTGTCTTGCTTCGAGTTTGCTCTGGAGGTATAAGCTCTCTTTTTGCTTTCCTCTTTCCTTTGAGCACGCACTTTTATTTGCACTGGATTGATTGGATTTTTACCTTTCGCAGGTATGGGCGTTGGAGTTTTTCCACGTCACGGTGTGGAGGCAGCCTGAGGCGTACGTCGGGGCGTATCCGGCCATGCAGTCTTGGTCCAAGCATGCCCGGGAGAAGATAAGCTCCAGGGGGCGTACGACTCTCAGGTACGCGGATTGCCTTCCTTTGACGGAGGCCGAGACGGATGAGGGGATGATATTCTTCCCCTGGGATCGCTTTGAGGTAGCGCAGCTGAAGGGCGCTGAGATCTGGACAGTGCAGCGGAGGATTTTGAGGGGCCTGACTTGCGACGCCTACTATCTGGGAGAGAGGGTGACGCGCCAGCATGGCGTGAACTCGCCTTTGAGGACACCGGTGGAGCCTCCCGCCGATATGATGCATCCGAGCGATCGGTCCGTGACCTGGGATGATTACCGAGCAGGTCAGCACTTCTCGGACTTCGTGGCGATCGAGCCATATGCGACGTTCGTCTTGAGGAGGCTGAGGATGCCTCAGGTTTTAGAGAGGGAGGGGCTTGGGATCCCGCGGTACCCTCGGACGGCCATTTTTCCTACATCCAGGATGGGGTCCGATTGAGGGTGCAGATCCCTCAGCCCGAGCGGCTTCCACGAGCTTTCCGGCCTCGTCCGGGTATGAAGGTATGGCTTCACCTTTTCCCCTTCTTTTCTTTCTTTTGTTTCATCATCTCTAGCATCACTTCTTTTTTTTTGACGCTTTTGCTTTTGTGCAGTTTTCGGAGGTGGTCGTCGAGACACTGACGAAGCAAGTGATCGGAGCCAAGAGGTTCATACGGAGGATGGTTGCTTGCGGGGCGCCTCAGGCTAGGGCGAGGAGACCACGGCCGGCACCTGTCCGACGGGAGGCTTCTCCTATTCCCTCGGAGACTTCTTCCGAGACCCCTCTTTCTCCTCTCATTGATCACCGCGCGGCACTGCCTTCGGATCACGTCATTCTTGGGGATCCGCACGGGCAGGGACACGTCTGGCGGCATGGTGGGTCGTCTCCGTATGTTCAGGAGTCGGACGCCTTCACCTTCGGGTACGATTTCTTCAGGGATCTGGGTTTACCCTATCAGAGTGTGCCAGTTGGTCCCGACGAGCCTCTTTCTGGAGATGAGGACGATTCTGAGCCCGAGACTTTCAGGGCTCCTGACGAGGCAGGCCCGAGTCGCAAGAGGGGCCGGGGGGAGACATCGGGTGCTGGAGACTCCGATTGATTTTTTTTTTTTGAGATTTGCACATTTTTTTTTTTGATGTAATAATTTAGGATTTTATTTATGTTTGTTTGTTGTTTTTTTTTTTGTACACTCTCTTTTTTTTTTTGGAATGTAATAATTTAGGATTTTATTTTATGAATGCAATGCGATATGAATGCAGTGTTGCATGAGCCTTGGTTTTTTTTTGCAAGGGTGTTTGGTATATGGACTGGTTTTGGGAGGTTTTTTGCACAAGTTTTGAGCAACCGGGACGGAATATTCCTTTTTGGTGTAGCGGCTTGGACATTGCAGAATTTTTTTCTGGGAAGCAATCCCATCCGCGCGGAGGAATCATCATCAGAGAGTGTCCTTTAATTTTGGTCCAGACTGGTCTTGCTTTATTTCAAATTCAAATATCCTCTTCAACCTCCAGTCCAAACAGCCATTTTCGGGGAGGAAGAGAGAAAAAACCATGGAAAGCCTTAGAAAAGCTCCCTCAAAATTGTCCCAAGAGTCCCAAATGTCATTTTTCAACAAGTTCAAGGATTGGGCCCGGGAAATTATGCATGAGAGAAGGTCTTTCTTTGAAGAACGGTACAAGGTACGATGCTTGTGGTCTCTCAAAGAATTGGTTCCGGATTATGACCTCTTAAGGGCTTCTTCTTTGCTTTGGGATACTAGAAGGCATGTCTTTTGCCTTTCCTTCAACGAGATTGTTCCGACTGTGGAAGAATTTCGGGCCTTGCTTGGAGGTCCTGGGAGGTGGAGGAGATAGCAATTCCTTGGTCCGGAGGAGCTTCTTTTGTTGACAAGTTGTGCAACCTTCTTCATCTTTCCCGGAGGAAGCACCAGGCATGATCCGTGGTCCCGACCATTTCGATATTTCCGGTCTTCCCGACAGATTTAGGGGCCCAGGCTTGGTGGATGACGCCTATTGGGATGCCTTTGCACTTTGCATGTTCGGCACTTTGTTCATGGTTTATTCCTTTGGGATCTGCCATCGAGCTCGCTGGATGTTGTCGTTCACCGCCGCTCGGGCGAGAGATGTCATTCCTTTGATCTTGGGGGAGACCTTCCATGCTCTCGGCATGATTAGCTACCGGGAGACGGCACATGCACGGGGGCAGCCCGTTTCTCTTGACCCCGTGGGCGACTGGAGCGTTTGGGGGTTCTTCGGGAAACCTCTGATATGATCAGGCCTTGGACTTTTGCCAGGAGAGGTGTTGATGGTAGATTTTGATGATCAGGGGCTCGCTGGGAGCGTTGGATGGCGGGTCGCGAGACTGAAGATATCAGATGGTCGGTGCCTCATTGCGCGGTGGAGACTCGCAGAGTGCTTTCAGGACGGGTCCCATGTGGTTATGCTTCCGGGGCTTTCCCAACTTCTAGCTTCTACATTCCCGGCTCCTGATTCTCTGAGGCAGTCTGGGCTTGGAGCAGGTTCCTTTGGAGGGTTTGATGATATAGCTACCAGGGTGGTGGCTCTTGCTTCCATGGATGATCCCTCGGTGTTTCCATTTCTTTCCCAAGTATGGAGGTACGATGCCTTTCCTCCTCGGGTCATTCTCAGGCGTCCCAGACCGGTGTTCCTGACCACTTGGTACTGGATTGGTACGAGGGGCATCTGGGAGAGACTCAGGTGGCTATTTTGAGGCAGACGGCCGTGAGGCCATTGTAGGTGCGGGAGGACGGCTTGCTTTGAGAGGAGGAGGAGGGCCGAGGCGAGGGCCAATCTCATGACAGGAGCGGAGACGCGCTGGCCGACTATGAGGCTTACGTCAAGAGACAGGAGAGGAGGGCTCCTATGCTACCGGCTAGGCTACAGGAGATGAGGGATGACGCTAGGGCTACTAAGGCCCCGACAGAGGCTGGTTTGATAGACCCTGTCCCTATACCGTAGCTTGGTAGGAGGAATACCGACATTTTTCCGGCTCGAAGAGAAAGACTCGGAGGGGAAGAAGAAGGGAGAGGCCGATACGAGTGGGTTGGAGTGACTCGAGGTTTCCAAGTATCCCTTTCTTGCCACGCAGACACATTAGTTTGATTATGTATCTTAGTTTTCTTTTAGCAGGTTGCCAGCCGTAGGAATGAATCGGGCTTAGACTCATCAAAGAGCTTTTAACTTGTAATGAATATTTGAATTGCTTTAGAGTTTTTTTTTTGAGACGCTTTCATGGTCTGATCAATTGTATTGATGCCAAAGTATGGCTTTTATTTGTGCTTTAGACCGAACCGTTTCCGGCTGCCTACGTTCCCCTCATTTTGAGGAGCTCAGGTCTTCGTAGTTCAACCGGTGAACTCTTTTTTGTTTTTTTTTTTGTTTGTTTTTTTTTTGGTGCAACCCTGTTTTTTACCTAGGCCGCCCTTTTCGGGTTTCTAACCTAGTTGGGTATTACTCTTTTAGCACTCTTTTTTTTTGTTTTTGTTTTTTTTTTGTTTTTTTTTTTGGTTGATTTTTTTTTTGTTTTTGTTGTTTTTTTTTTTTTGTTTTTTTTTTACGTGTAGTATCTGCGCTGCTTGTCACCATTCACTGGGGGTACAAAGGGATTCCCGTCGAGGTCCGCAAGTTGCATGGCGCATCCGGAGAAGATCTTCTGGACGACAGCATGGCCCGACCCATACAGGCTCCCATTTGCGAGAGGGTTGATACCGCGATCGGGGCTTTTCTTTTAGAACGAGATCACCTTCTCGGATCTCCCGATGTCTTTACTTTCTTGTCGAAGGCTCTAGCCATTCTTCCTTGGTAGGCTCGGATGTGTTCCATGGCCTTCGGTCGGCGTTCATCTAGTAGGGCCAATTCGTCATGGCGACTGCGGAGCCATTCGACCTCGTTGATTTGGCTTTCCAGCAGTATACGGAGCGAGGTATTTCCAGCTCGATTGGGAGTACGGCTTCCATTCCGTATGTGAGGGCAAAAGGTGTTTCCCCAGCCGCGTCTGACCGATGTTACTGCAGCCCGAGAGTGCCAGGTGTAACTTCTCGGGTCAATCTGCGCCGGACAGCCATTTTCCGGATGATATTTTCCAGAGTCTTGTTTGCTTTGCCTTTCGACGGCTCCGTTGGTTTGGGGCCTGTAGGGTGATGACTTGTGACGGGTTATTCGGAATTCTGCCAGCAACTTGTCACATTCCCCTTCGAAGTGGGATCCATTATCTGAAATGATTTCGGCCGGCAACCCGTATCTGCACATGATGTTTTCTTTGATGAAGAGGGCGACTTTCTTTGAATTGAGGATTTTGTAGGACTTTGCAGAGCATCCTTTCCACTTCCTTCGAAGAAACGACCAATCTGCGTCTCTTTAGGCTCTTCCGCAGTTCCCAAATTCACACTTGTCAAAATCTCTTCGGCAGCTTGGGCTCGATTTTCCTCTTTCCGGACAACCTGCTTAAAGATTTTTTTTTTTGTTGTTTGATTTTTTTTTGTTTAATGTGTCTGCTTCTTTATCTAATGAATTATTAAAATTTTTTTTTATTAATTAATTCATCATTAGTTAAAGTGGCAATCAAGGGATACTCAGAAAGGTTCGTCATTTCATTGAAAACGAAAGGGAATACAGTGCTTGCTACAGACTCGTAGTCTTCAGGCGTAAGGCCATCGGACGACCCTAGAGACTCGATCTTAACAGAGAGAGAGACTGGGAGGACTTGTCCTAGATTGACACAAAGGGACGGGGTACCAATCCAAGCTTGGTGATCATTTCCTCCTTAGTCGCGGACGGGCCTGAGAGGTTTTCCCAATTCTTTAGCGACATCGCTGTTGGTGGCCTCATGACTCGGGAACTGTGCTGTTTTTGTTCTCCTTTCTCAATTGCCTCTATCATCTCTTGGACTGAGCCGAGATCAATCAGGTCTGGCACCTGGACTTCTTCTTCGAACAATTGCTGCATAACCAGACCATCCCAACCATCTGAGGGAAATTCCGTGGCCTTAGCTTTTGGCACCTCCAGTCGATTCATGTTTCGGATCTTCTGGGCAGGAGGAATAGTGGTTGTGAGTTTCTCGAATTGTTCCACCAGTGTCAGCACGCCTCGAAGGTATACTCACTCTTCATGGTAGTGGTAGCCCCAGGTATCTTGGGTAGGTCCAGGAACATTCTACGGACCGGGTTAGCCTTGGTTCCTCTGAACTTGTTGAGGCAATCCTGTAGCTTTAGCCATCCTGCCAGGAGTGGGCTCTGTGATGTTTCCTGGTTGTGTGGGACCCTTTACAAAGTAGTCAGCCAAATTAGGACTGAAGAGGAGAGATTTGGGATTGTCGGCCGGGACCTTTCCTGTGGCAGCTTCAAATCTCTTTCCCTTTGCAGTGTCCTCATATCCCAGGCCGTGGCGAGTATTCTGTCCTTTCACTTCGATGAGTTTGAAAGTTCCTTGTTGGCGCTTCCCCAGACCGAGGCCGGGTAGATAGCTCATTTTTCTCATCATTTTCAAGACCGGTGGGATTTTATCCCGAGTGACCGTCAGATCTATGTTGCACACTTGGGCCTTGGGAGGCTCGACCGTGAAGCCCGTTAGCATGTGACCTTCCTCGTCATGTTTGATTTCCAGAATAGGTATTCCGCCTGTATCTGTGCCCTCTAAAGTGACTAAATCTCCGTAAATGGTCGTCAGATCCCCATTCGAGACGAATTTCACACACTGGTGGAGGCTTGAGGCGACCCTTTGACTTGGTGCAGCCCAAGGTCTTCCCAGCTAAACATTGAAAGTAATCGGGATGTCGATAACCTGGAATTCCACAGGTATCAATTTCTGTCCAAACCAGGAGGTCTAAAGTAGCAACTCAGGACATGCTCGGGATGTTGAGTCGTAAGCTTTGACTGTGAGAGAAGAAGGCTTCAAGTCCGCAGTCTTGATATCAAGCAAGCTCATGATCTTTCTTTGGAAGAATGTTCATTCCGGACCCATTATCAACCAGGACCCGAGGAGGCGTCGTTCATCCAGGCTGAATTTGTGATGAAGAGAGGCTCATTATGATCGGCCCCAAATTGAGGGAGGTCGAGATCTGTGAAAGTGATTATGTTCCCGTAGTGGATGTTTCCAATCAGCTGTACCACATCATCGGGAGTAGCATCAATAGGCACGAGTGCGAGCCGGGCTTTCTTCCGGCCGGCTTATGGGGATAAGACGAAGTGAGTAGAGACCCGAGAGGAAATGTTGGCCGTGTTTGCTTCAACTGAGTGAGCACGGGATCCTCTTTTTCAGTGCAGGTTTATTTGTCTTAGCATAGGGCGCGATCTTCTTTTGGTGCTTGACCGTGGCCTTCTTGTTTGCCTTGGGATTTCCTTGGAAGATCCGCCGGATCGGGTTAACAGATTAACTTCCTCATCGATCGTCTCTTGGTGGATTTCTTGATCTTTGCCCGGGTGATGGGGGAGCCCTTTTGGCTATTGGCCGTTGGTTACGACGGGGTCTAGTGACTGATGAGAAATTTGGTATGTTTGGCTCCTTCTGGGCGGCCACTTATAACCGCTTCCCAAGTTACGGCTTCGAGTGCAGGGGTTGTGTTTTTGCCCCCTGGATGGCCCATGAGCTAGGGCGTCCTCAGATTCATTCTCATGGCCGGCCTTGCTCATTGTTATCATGCAACAAAGAGTCGCTATTGTCGGGGCTTGGCGGTTTTGCGATTCTTCCCCGGTATAGTGTAGCCATTCTTGTTCCTTTCATGTAATATTGAGTGGAGATGATTATAGCATTACTGTGTGGAGGAGCGTCGGAGGTATCATGCCGGTTTCCAGGACTTCTTGAGAGTTGAATACATTCGGGGAAAGTGATTTCCTCTCGGGTCACCTTGACAAGAATTGTTACTTTGCTTTCGGGCGGGTTTGATCGCACAATAGTGATTTTCTCATTGGAGAGGATGGGAGTCGGTCTCCCTCTCTTTCTAGCGGATCACCGACTATTCGCTTAGACCAGGATACCAGAAAACCCTTTCCCCAAAGCATGGTAGGCGAGCTGTTGAATTCTAAGACATCCACGTGCTTAGATCCATGAAACTTCATGGCCTTCATGTCTCGGTCTCGTATTCGTCTTCCGAAGTTTCTTCGTTGTCGCTTGCGATAATGCATCCATTGTGTCTAGGCTCCCAGTATGGGCTCATTTCTTGCATGATTGTTCCGAAGATTGTTTCCGGATGGGGGCCTCCGTCGACTCTTCGCTCTCGTCATCATCATCGTCATCGTCATCATCGAATCGTCTTCCCATACCACGGGGATATCGGCTGAGAGAGAAGCGATGGTCAAATCTGTTAGGGGAAGAGGGGTGCGTGCGGCAGCGAAGTTGTCATATGCTCCCATTCCGGAAGTGATGGTAGCTGCGATCGGCTTCTCCTCCCGAAATTGCGGGGAAGAGTGAGAGGCGGCACATATTTGACGCCAGGTAGGATATAGAAGGAATCCTCCTCTTCGATTCTTCACTGTTCTCGGGATCATATTCGGGCTCTCCCAAGCCAATTTGCAGAAGTGTACTAGCTCCGAGATGCTCTTCGGCCTCTTGCGATAAGCCGCTTCTGCAGGTGCTCGCTAGGAAACTTTCTTGCTCAATCTTTCTTGGCGTTCTAACCATCTTGTATAAATAGTTCTTTCATGTTACGAGCGGAACAGCCCCAGTTCTTCGGTATCGGTTTTCCCTTCACTAGAAAAATAGCGGGCCTCGTATTCTTGCAAGGAGTCTCGACATGAGACCAAGATGGGTCGATTCGTTCGATATCCTCGAGGCTCAGGGAATCCGAATCGGGATCCTCGACGAGGTTGGCCACCGGGTATTTGGGGACCTTCATCAGGCATCTTCATGGTCATGCGAAGATTCTCCGCATTCAATCATATTCACACGATTATGGTTCATTAGCGGCGGATTTTGACTGTGTTGGGCCCCTCGGGGCCTTCCAACTTTCCTTGCTCTATTAGCCCCTGGATTGCCTTTTAGAGTGAAGCGGTATCGATCGGATGTCCCGTGAGCTTGATGAAAGGCACAATACTTTGTAGTATCCACGGGAGCATTCGGATTTCTGGGTTGGAAATTCTCCAAAGGCCGCAGCAAGCCTTCTTTTTACCAGTCCCCTAAAGATGTCATTCGAGGGCATCCCAAAGTTTTCGAGATTCATGACCGTGGTCCTGGGCTCATTTGGTTTCTGGGAGCAAAAGGAGTCGTGTTGTTACATTCACATCTCACAGCATAGTTAATCATTTCTTTGCCTTTAGCGGGAGGGAGGGCGGTGTTTGCGAGGAGCCCGAGATATGGCGGAGTGCAAAAGCGGAGGTTTGCGGTGTAGGCCTTTTCAAACTTAGGTGCGAGTAGTTAACCATGGCCCGTAAGTGCGAGTATGGGAAGTGACCGAGGGAGGCTCTCGAGATGTGGTTTCAAGCATGACTGGAAGATGTCCAGCTGTTCCTCTTCGGAAGGAGGGATGGCCATTTCACTGAGTTTCAGATTCCACCGCTTGTAAAAGTCCCCAACATTCTCATCGGAGACGCTATGGCTGTTGTTTGTAGGTCAACCCTATTTGTTTCCCATTCCAAGTTGGCCTTATATTTCTTCTTGAAGGCATTGGTGATTTGGTCCCATGTGGCCACTGGCTTCAGGTTTCAAACGGAAGAACCACTTTAAGGCACTTTGGACTTCAAGGATAAGGCAAATAGTCGACCGAGCTGTGATTGGTGCATCCTTTGGCTTTCATCGCCAAGGTATACGTGTCCAAATGGGTTTTCGGACATGCGGTTCCATCAAAGAGATCCAGATTTGGCATCACGAATTTGTGGGGCGGGGAACAATGGAGTCCTGGGTTCAGAGGGCCGGAAGAGCGACTTACTGGCGGTCGGTTCGGCAATCTGCGCTTTCATTTCCTTGTGTTGTTCCATGAACCAGGCCGGATGAGGGTCTTGTGGCGGAACCACGGCATTCAAGCTAGTGGCGAAAGCTAGAGAGAGGAGCTACCACCGGAGGCGGTGGGTGGAGAGGAACGGCCGGTCCGGGGACGTAGGTGAAAACGTCTGGGCCGAGTTACCCTGGGGAGCATGAGTAGGAGCACTGAGCAAAGGGTAGAACCTTGCGGCTTCTTTGTGGATTTTCAAGCGGCAAAGTAGGTGGGGGCACTTGATGTGGCCAGGATAACTTGGATTTCAGTGGGGCCCGTAAGTAGGCTTGAGTGCGGAGCTGCTTGTCCCGGATGGTTGAATTGCATGGTGCTTGTGGTGAAGGTGTGTAACCCGGGGTACTGCGGTCCCGGTGATTCGGATGACACCGGATGGAGGCTTGGTAACCCATAGAAGTCGAGTGAGGAATGGATTTGTGTGAGGAGCGGGCGACTAGTACCGTTACGAGGAGGGGCTCTGACCGTGGTCCCGAGAACCAAGTTGTGGCGGCATTCCGAACCGCGGGCCGTTGCTGTGAAGGTCCGGATTGATCGGTTCCAACCGAGGAGGGATCCCGATCAGCCGTAGCATTCCGAGATAGCCCCAACCATGAGAAGACATTCCGTACCGATTTTGCCCCCACCGATTTGTGCAGTCGGGCTGCATGGATCCGGTGAGTCTGTGGTTGGGGAGCTGGTGACCCGAAAATCGAGGAGCATGGGTTCTGGTAGTGGCACCATAGGAGGTGGGTGGCGGCATCCTGGTGTAATCAGGGCGGCGAGAGTGGGGTTGGCATCCTCGTCTTCTTCCACGGTGAAGGTGCCATCTGGATTGAGGCCGGCGGCCAGACCGTGACTCTTAATAGCCTCCATAAGGCCGTTTAGCTGTGCTTCCTGTCGTAACCTCATACGTCTCTGCTAACCGATTCCACTGTTGCTCTGCCCGAGGGTCCCGGGAGGCGGAGTGACGTTATCCCCATCATTACCGGTGATGCAGACATTACGAAACCCGGAGTTGGAACAAACGGCGAAGGCGACGATGCGCTTGACTCTTCCCAACTGATCAAACGGTGACCCGGTGCCAGAAACCAAGCTTTGTGCGGAGCTGGGGGAAAGGACATGAAGGTTCGAGATGTCTGGGAATGGAAGGAGGGTAGGTGTTTGGGCTTTAGACTCATGCAACATGCGCTTATTTGTTCACGTTTACTTAAAACATGCTTTATGAACCTAATCGGTTGGAAAAGATTGCTCTTCTTTTTGCAAACTACTCGATCTGGATCAGTGGGCCCCGTCACTACGTCTATAAGCCCCTCGTATTCCACCCGTATTTCGACCTCCCAGGGTGGACAGCCCGGGCGAGGGTCCTATAGGGCAAGCGGGTCCCAGCCGACCAAGAAAACGATCCTAAAAGTCGGCGGGTAATCGAGTCTTACGAGCATTCGATGTAAATTACGGACAAAGGCGACGTCAAAAGTCAAGATCATGTCCGAGGAGCTCGACAAAAAGTCGGCATGATTTGGACTGATAAGCGTCCACAATTGATCTTGACTTGTCGTCGGTTAAGCCGTAATTAGGCATGGAATATTCATTAATCCTTGATGACTCAGTGTCAATGCTTGGGAGTCAGTGTATAATTTGTGCCCGATCGAGCCGAAGTCAAGGCGCCGGTCAATATCTTGGTCAAAGTCCGGCGGAAAACCGCGAGAACTTCGGCGATTAGCGGCGATTAGGGACCCGAGAGATATTGAGTCGGTATGCCGACAAAGGCTTGAAAGGAAAGGTCTATACACGGACAGGCATGACACGAGACCAGACTAAAAACCAACCGGGTCTCGGACAAAGTGTGTCACGGACAAGTGCATGGTCGACACGAGGCTCCATGGGATGTTTGGGTAGTCCTGTGCTCATCAGAGGCGTAATAAGACCAAACGGACCGCGACAAGGATTTCCCGGGTTAAGGACGTAGTGTGCGGTGTGCGGTCACGTGCGCGTAGTGTGCAAGCGATCTATATTCCTTTTACGAGTAAAATAGAGATTTTTTTATGTGTCTTAAAAATATGATGCATGATTTTTTGGAAATTTTCTTTTTTTTGAAAATCCTTTTTTTTGAATTTTTTTTTTTTGAGAATTTTAATGAGCACATAAGCACGAAAATTCCGACAGATTAGGGACATTATTCCATAGTCAAAAATTTTGACTTTCTCCGAGGCGGCCAAAACAACATGAAAACTGTGCAAAAATCAACACACACACAAAAATGATTTTCAAAGCCGGACGGAAAGCTTGACCCTCAAAAGCTTGTTTTGAAAACGGTGATACCGGTACGTGGGATTGTTAGACCACAATTTATCCCCGACTCGTGTTAGGAGGCGATAACGGGAAATTTAGTGGTTTCCACCAATATACCGAATACCATTTTTTTATTAAAAAGCTTAGTCCCCAGCGGAGTCGCCACTGTAACGATGTGTTGCCTTTTTCGCGGGAAAAATTCGATTTTCGCGTTTCTTTGAAAAACCAAATAAAACCGGAAAAAACGGAGTCGCCACGCCATTTTAATTTTGAAGGGCAAAACTTTGAAAAAAGCCCGAGATCAGAGATTTAGGTTCGGAGGTCATGTTACGCGTCGGGAAGGACGTTAGTGTGCACCCGACGCGCCTCGTAAAAACGAGTCTTCCAAGCTGAAAATCATTTGTGTGTGTGTGTGTGTGTGTGTGTTTTGGCCAAAATAAGTTGAAACTGGAAAAAGTAAAAATTGGGATGTCTTTTTAAGACTTTAAACTGATCCCATGATTTTTTGGAGAATTTTTGGTTTGAGATTTGGTACTCAAAAAACCTTTTGAAGTTGAGAAGTCACTTCTGCCAGAAGAAAATGGCAGCAGACACCTGATTTTGAAATGGATTCAAGGGTCCTAAAACTTCATAATCTGGATGAACTCAGAGAATGAAAGTTTCTCTAGACTCCTTGAATAAACTTTGTGTGAAAGAAATTTCCATTTTGGAGAAGATTTGAGGGTCAAAACCTTCTGGAAACCTCAGATATGAGATCTGGATTCCCAGAAGCTGATGAACTAGCCTCTGAAAGAAAAATTGAAAAGAGGAGTTTTACTCACCCAAAAAATAAGGTAAAAATATTTCTGGAAAGCTCTGGATGTTGGCTACAAAAAGTGTTTTGTAGTCAACACCAAATTCCAAGTTCATCTGTGTCCAAAAATTAAGACCATGGACTGAGGTCTGAGAAAATTGCTACTGGACAGCAACTTCTCAAGAAAGAAAATATGATTTTAAGGGGGGTTTTGCATCCATGCTTGTCCCCATTTCCCTAGGTTTTGGTTAGTGATCACTAGACATTTTTAGTGGTGAATCAACTATACCAAACCATCCTTGGGGTACATTAGGACTAAGCATTTCATTTGCTTGGGGAGGGGGATTTTACCCTTTGAAATCAAGATTTAGTGCTTGAAAATGGTTTTCTAGGGTTTTGAAAGTGCATTTTTGCAAGTAAACAAGAAAATCTTTGAAAATAATGTTGATCTTTGTAGAAGATCATCCATGGAGATGGTCTTCCATGGTGATCTTCTTAGATCTAGAGAAAGAAGATGAAAGAACTACATTTTGTAGTTTGAAGATGCATGCGTGGATGAGATTTAGGGTTAGGAAGAGGAGGGTTTACCAATCTTCCTTGTGTTCTTGAGTGTTTGGCTTGAGTGTATGAGTGTTTAGGGCTTTAATATGAGAGTGAGTGGATGAGTATGAGTTGGGAAAGATTGGAAAGAAAAAGGTGACAATTCTTGAGAATTCTCACTGTTTTCTCTCTATATTTCGCCAGAACTTCGTTGCTATTGTGTTCTTCCTTCTTTTATTTTTGTGACTGGAGGGCTCAATTTATAGCCCTCCTGAAAATGCAAAGGTATCCGCGCGGACAAGGTCAGTAGGCGTGCACTGTTCATTAATTACAGCTCCAGCCTTAGACAGGAAGAATAAAAATTCAAAAAAACCAAATTAACAGCCAGTTTTTGTGTTTCCAGCCTTTCTATTTATGGTTTTATTCTTTTGTTTTGCTTTTTAAGATGCTTTTCTTGGTTTAACTTCATTTGGCAATGCCCATTCTACCCTCCCTTTGTTAGAAATGTTAGGATAGTTAGGAATTGTTAGAAATGTTATAACTTTCGTTAATTTTATAACGAAAATTCTAACAAGCTCAAATTGGAGCACTTACACATCGATTCCCCATGTGGCGAAAGGCCATGGCGTAGTCATGCAATAGAGTTCATGTGGAGGAATGTGATTGAGGTTGGAGAACCATTGACATTTGTCGCAGCTTCGGACGAACTGGATGCAGTCTGTTTCCATTGATATCCAGTAGTATCCCATACGAAGAATGATCTGTGTCAATGCTCGGGCGTTCATGTGCGGACCGCATGTTCCGTTGTGAACTTCGTTCATTAGCTCGCTGGCTTTTTCTTTGTTTACACACCGAAGGAGTGGCCCTTGGTGGCGCTTCTTGTACAACATACCCCCCAGAATGGCAAAATGGGATGCCAGGCGTTTTAATGCCATCATGTTTTTGGCTTTGATCCCTTCTTTGTATTTTCCATCTTCATTTGTGAAGGAAGCTTCTCCGCTTTGGAGGTACTGGTAAATTTGATTGTACCAGGGTTCGTCGATCGTTTCTTTTTCTTTTTCGATCTCACAGCAATAGGCGGGTGTTTCCCGTCTACCTATTCTGAGGGGTTTTACTGCTTTCCCATCGGGAATTTCGACAAGAGAGGCGAGGGTTGCCAGGGCGTCTGCGAAGCGGTTCCTGTCTCTTGGCAAATAATGAAAAGAGATGTCCTTGAACTGAGCAATGAGCTCCTCCATGTACGCGTGGTACTTCTGAAGGCCGAGAATCTACCGTCTTCCATTTGTTGGACACTTGATTGATGATCAATGCGAGTCTCCATATACATCCGGCTACGAGATGTTGCGCTCGAGGGCGGCTTCCACCTGGCTGCACGAGGCTTCATATTCTGCTGCATTGTTGGTCGTTTCAAAATTCAGCTTGATGGCTATGGGAGTATGCTCGTCCTTGGGATCGACAAGGAGCATTCCAATACCATTCCCCTTCTTGTTGGCTGCCCCATCGAAGAAGAGTTGCAAGCGGTTTGCGCTGTCGAGTGAGAAGATTCCGTCGTCCGGGAATTGCGGATCAGGACCCTTAGGTTCACTACTCGGGAAGTCGGCCGGTGATGCGCCATGACTCTACCCTTTGTTGATTTTCGACCATGTACTTGATGTCGAACTCGGCCGGGAAGAATGACCACTTGGCTAGCCACATTGAGGGGATGGCTTGTCAAAGAGATGTCGGATGGGATCCACTTTGGAGACCAGGAGCACCGAATGCGACCGCATGTAGTGTTTCGGTTCCCGACTACCCATACCGGGCGGTACAAGTTTTTTCTGATGCTGAGTAGCTGAGTTCACTTCCTTGAAGCTTCCGACTTACGAAGTAGATTGCATGCTCAACCTTGAATCTTTCTGCTCTTGTGTCAGATACAGGAGTAGTGGCTTGTCTTCATGTGGCGGGCACAGAATTGGGGGATTCACCAAGTAGGTCTTGATCTTCTCAAAAGCTGTTTGGCACTCGGAGTCCCATTTGATGTCGGCATTCTTTTTCATCAGTTTGAACATGGGCTCATAGAGAGATGTCAACTGGTTGATGAAGCGACTGATGTACTGAAGTCTTCCCATGAAGCTCTTCACTTCTGTCAGGGTTTGAGGCGGCTTCATGTCGATGATGGCCTTGATTTTCTTGGGATCGGCTTCGATACCCCTTTCTGTAACCATGTACCCCAGTACCTTGCCGCGCTTGACGCCGAAGGTGCACTTTGCCGGGTTCAACCTCATGGAGTGTTTTCTGAGTCTGTTGAAGAACTTTCTCAGATCTGTCATGTGTTGCATGTCTGATCCTCTGGAGTGGATGATCATGTCGTCGACATATACTTCAATTTCTTTGTGAATCATGTCATGGAAGAGGCTGCTGCGGCCCGCTGCAGTAAGTAGCCCCAGCGTTCTTCGGACCGAACGGCATGGCCGTGTAACAGCATGTCCCCCACGGAGTGTGAAGGCGATCTTGGCTTGATCCTCCTCGGACATTTTGATCTGGTTGTATCCAGCGAACCCGTCCACGAAGGACTTCACTTCGAAATTTGCCGTGGTGTCGACCAGCATGTCGATGTTAGGCAGTGGGAAATCATCTTTAGGGCTGGCCTTGTTGAGATCCCGGAAATCCACACAGCATCTGACCTTTCCATTGGCCTTGGTGACCGTCACGATGTTGGAGAGCCAAGTCGGGTACTCAATCACTCTGATGAAACCAACTCGGAGCATTTTCTCAATCTCTTCTTTTACTTGCAAGGACCACTCTGGCTTGATCTTGCGCAGCTTCTGTTTGACAGGCTTGGATTCGAGATCCAGGGGAATTCTGTGCTCCACGATTGAGGGATCGAGTCCTGGCATGTCCTAGTATAACCAGGCAAACACGTCAACATACTCCCGGAGGAGGCTTATCAGGGCTTCTTTTTCTGCATCGGCGAAGAAACTGCCCACTTGTGTCTCTTTAGGCTCTTGCACTGACCCCAGGTTCACTTTGGTCATAACCTCTTCGGCAGCTTGGGCCCGGTTGTCCTCTTGGTCAACTACACGCTCGAGAACTTCCTTAATGTATTGTTCGTTTAATGTGTCTGCTTCTTTATCAATTGAATTATTAACGTCTTTTAAGTTGTTTGTTAACTTATCAGTTGTTAAAGTGGCAATGAGAGGATACTCCGAAAGGTCAGACTTTTCATTAAACAAGAAAGGAAATACATGATTGGCTACATTATCATAGTCCTCCGGCGTAAGGCCGTTGGATGACTCAGAGGACTGGACTTTGACAAGGACTGACTCAAAGGGTTTGAGACCGGGTTTAGGGAGATGTGGGTGCGGGCCCAGCTTGTCTTCCAGTTCTGCCTGGCTTGCCCTTGGTCCGGTGAAGGTTACCCAATTCTTCAGTGGCATTGCTGGATGCTTGATGAGGGTTCGGGGATCGAGAGGCTTGGCTTCTGCTGTCCCAATCATGGCGATCATGCTGTTTTCGGAGCCCAGGTCAATCAGGTTTGGCACCTCCATGACTTCTTCAAAAAGACTCTGTAGAGCTGGTCCACTGAGAGCGTCTTCTATGAATTCTGGTTCCTTCTGCTTTGGAGTTACTGTCTCGAACGTGGCCTCGGTGGCTGATCCGAACAATTTGTTTCCCATGGAGAGTACCCTGAGTTGCTCCTCCAAGTCCGGGATTCCCTTGAATGTGTGCTCATGCTGGACTGTGGTGGCAGTTGGTCCAGGTAGAGCTGTGATGTCGAGGAACGCTCCCCTTATTGGATTAGCTTTGAGTCCTCTGAAACGCTTGAGGTCCCGTGCTAGCTGTTCCATTCTTCCTGTAGTCTTGGTGCTGACTATCCCTACTTCTTTCTCATCTTCATCAGTTCCACTGTCGGTCCCCTCAGTTCTGCTGTCGGTTTCGCTGTCGGTCCCCTCAGTTCTGCTGTCGGTTCCCTTGTCGGTCCCCTCAGTTCTGCTGTTGGTTCCCTTGGTGAAGTAATGAGCGAGGTCAAAGCTGTAAGGCCGGAGGTTGGGTGTGCTGGAGGTTGGGTGTGCCGTCGGAGGTTCCCCTTTTACGGGCTGCTGCCTTGGTGCGGGCGAGCCTTTTGTCTTCCTTGATGTCAGCCGGTGTTGGCACGTAGCCAAGCCCCTGGACCGTGGTGTGGTCCTTGACTTCAATGACTTGGTGTTGGCCTTGTAGCCTTTTGCCAAGCCCCAGTCCTGGGATGAAGTTCATGCGTTTCATCATCTTCATGGCAGGAGGAATCTGGTCGTGAGACAGTGGAAGGTCCACGTTGCATATTTGGATCTTGGAGGTCTCCAGAGTGAATCCAGTTAATGCCATGTCGTCATTATGCTTGATTTCTAACACTGGAATGTCGTTGGTGCTGGTCCCCTCGGTGGTGACGCTGTCGCCGTAGACTGTGGTTAGCTCATTGCCTTGCATGAACTTGAGGCACTGATGAAGGGTGGATGCCACGCCATTGATTTGATGCAGCCAGGGACGCCCCAGGATGGCTGTGAAAGTGATTGGAATGTCCAATACTTGGAATTCGGTGGGGATCATCCGCTTGCCGAACCAGATGTTAAGAGTAGCAACCCCGAGAACTGTACGGGAAGTAGAGTCATAGGCCTTGACAGTGTGGACTGAAGGCTTCAGATCTGTGGGCTTGATGTCAAGCAGGTCCATCATCTTGGCGGGCAAGACATTCATTCCGGAACCTCCGTCTACCAACACGCGGGGAAGGCGACGCTCGTCCAGCTGGACTGTGATGTAGAGCGGCTCATTGTGATCAGCCCCAAATTTTGGAAGGTCCAAATCTGTGAAGGTGATAATGTTGCCATAGTGGATGTTGCCGATCATCTGAATGACTTCATCTGGGGTTGCGTCCACGGGGACCATGGTACGGGCCAGGCTTTCCTCTAGCTTGAGCTTGTGAGGATATGAAGAGGTGAGCAGAGACCAAAGGGAAATGTTCGCCTGAGTCTGCTTGAGCTGAGTGAGGATCGGGTCCTCTTTCAGGGAACTTGCGTCTTCGGGCTGACTGGGTTGCAGTTCTGGCTCCGCAGGCTTTTTGGTGGCCTTAGGTGGTAATGCATGGATTTGACCCGATCGGGTTAGAACGCTGACATCAGGTTTGGTCCCTTCTGAACAGGCCGCTCTGAGTTGAGCCATAGTTAGAGGAGGATTCCTCGTAGCATAGGGCCATATGTCTTCCCTCAACTCATTGACTGTGGATGTATTCCCTGAAGCTTCGGCAGCTTGACGGATTCTGTCCCAGGATACTGGTTTAGGTGCCTCTGCGGGGAGGTAGCCTACAGTTTGATGCAGCTGTTCGAATGTCAGTGCACAACAGTGGTTGCCTGAACTGAACTGTGCGTTGCTGACCCTCCGAGGGAGGTTGGAGAGTTCTCGGCTCAAGCGAACGGTCTCCTTGATCTCTTCACGGTATATCGCGTTCCTTTCCTTCTTGCTGAGCATACTCAGGGCATTCTAGAGTTGGGTGCAGCGATACTCATGGTTTGCTAATTTTCCTCCACTCTTGGCCCAGATCAACTTTCTTGCAGCGGAGCCTGCGTCGAGAGTTAATGCCTGCGTTTCTTCCCATGTGAGAATAGCCAGTGCTTCTTTGAACTGCGTGCGGCAGTCTAGGTAAACCTCCATCGGGGAGAGTTTTCTTTTCTGCTTTATCTGAGTGGCGGGTATGTCGGAAGGTGAGTACACGGCTTCCCGAACATCTGCCCATATAGCCGGTTCTTTGTCCCAGTTGATCGTTTCTGTAAACGAATGCCTCGGTCTGTGGAATTTCCCTGAGTAGTTGCTCGAGACGAATTTCCATCCTCCTCTTGTTTTTAAATAGACCTTTCTCCCTGAGTTGGTCTTTCAATTTGAGTGCGGAAATGATCCGTTCCCATCCTCCCAGGACCCTTGGGAGTCCGATTTTGTTGAATTCATGCCCGACTTGGAAGAGAATGGTTTCATCGCCTTCGTCATCGCTTTCACAGAGAACTTGCTTTCCCCGGGGAGGTAAGCGCTGAGATTCATTATGCTGTGTCGTTCCATCTCCTAGGTCATCGGGACCATTGACCACCCTCGCCTAGCAGAGGAGGTTGGATGAGAACAAACGGTAGTCCGAAAAGTTGCCGTGAGAAAAACTCTTGAGGTCGAACTGGTCTAGAGTGGCCTCTAGCTTTAAATGCAGAAGGCTGCTGCTTGACACTTTAAGGGCTCAGGTCCCTGTCCGGTCTTTCGAGCTTGGTCTTCGTCCCAAAGACGACTTTCTTGAGCGGCTAGTTCCATGAGGGCTTTCCTTGCGAGAGCTAAGCGATCTCCGTAGGTGCGCATCATCGACTAGTGTCCAGAGCAGTGATTACATTCAAATCGCCGAATGGCGGAAACACTTGGATTACGTTGACGAAGGAAGTCGGACTGGGACATTCCATACGGCCTTCCTTGATCTCGATTACCAAGAAATTTGCCCATATCTGCTTGATTGACCCCACGGGGGTATTGAATTCTGCAATGTTGATAGTCTCGTGATCTCGCTCGATCGCCAAGTCTATCAGAGCTAGCAGTCGACTGGCAGGATGTCTGAATCCGGGGCCGTGATGGCTGGGAACAGAATTGAACTGGAGCATGTTGATCTTTGAGGTGGTCATTTCCTATGTCGGAAGGCGGCTCGCCTTGCGGGGAAGACTTTCACAGATGTTTTCGGGGTGGCTGCCAGGCGTTCCCGAGATTGATCGACTCGTAGCGGGGTGAGGAGCTTGGTCTCCTTCATTGCCCTTAGCCTTGGCGGCGCTTGAGGGTATAAGCTTGACTGGCGGCACGGGCCGGTTGTCACTGGGGCAGTACTCGGAAGTAGTGATGAGCTACGAGCTCGCTTGGCCGGGGCCTCGTTTACCGTAGTGGCGGTCGTCGAGGGTGACTTTGGTATTGCAGAATCTGACGATAAGGACCGGATCCTTGGTATCATCAGGATATCTGGAATAGATGATGTTGACGAAGTCGTCGTTAGCCACTTGGTCAGAGGGATTCTTCGTCGTGTGGACCAGTTGCTTCCAATTGTCGGATAGCCGCCTGTACTGGACGTTGAGCTTGACAATTTCGATGGTGTTGGAGCCTTGGTCATAGGTGACCTGATTGGAAGGAGTTCCGTCCTCAAAACTGAGCATGTGAATGCAGAGGTCTGCCCGCGGGTCTGCCGCGTCCTCGATTCCGGAGAGTCCTGACTCGTCGTCATCTGACGGTTCAATCCAAGTGTAGGGACGTATTGCGTCTGGGTGCGTTGCTGGAGCCGCTAGGAAAACATCATGCCCTTCATTGGAGAAGAGGGGTGCAGCGGGTAGTTCCTCGTGGAGGACATCCCATACGACTTCCATGCATTCAAAATGAGAATGGCGGTGCTTGTTGACCTTTATCACAAAGCTCTCTTCGCCTGGCAGGGCCAGAGAGTTGGTTTGAAGAATGCTTGCGAATCTCCGATTGGAGGCGGGGTTTATGTGCCCTTTGTCGTAGCGATGTTGATGTTTCTTTCCAATCGCCTCCAAATGTTAGAAAGCAGACAGGTTGAACTTGATGTATCGGACGCTTTGTGGTGCTGCTGTTGATGTACGTTTACATAGTTAGCATCTCCGGACTCTAAGGGATTACGATGAGATTTGCCGGTAGTCCACTTCTTGGTTGATTCGAAGGAGGTAACCCGGTGCTGAGTACGGACACGCTTGGCTATTGTCTCGGCTTCGTTCCCTATGAGGAAACTATCCTCGGATGACTTCAAGATCTCCCACTTTGTTAATGAACTTAACACAACTGATGGAGAGTGGAGGCTATGGCTTTCATATGATGCGACCAAGGGCGCCCAACGTAGGCTGTGAATTCGGATGGAATGTCCATTACGTGGAATTTTCTTTGGCACCATTTGGGTTTCGAACCAGAGTTCCAGAGTTACTGTCCCTAGTATGGGACGAGACGAGCTGTTGTAGGCCTTGATAGTCCGGGTTGACGGAATTAGATGGCTTTCGTTGATACGGAGGGCTCGCATCATGCTGAGAGGGAGAACGTTAATGGCTGACCCATTGTCTACCAATACTCTGTGGAGTGTTATGGTGTTGAGCTTGAGAGTGATGTACAGAGCTTCGTTGTGCCCCGAGGCATCTCTCGGTAAGTCTTCGTCACAGAACGTGATCATACTGCCGTACAGTCGGGAATCGTAGATACTGTCTCTATTCGGAGAAGGAGAGTCATCAAGCCATCCGTTTCTCGTCTTCCTCTTGCGAGAGTAAAGCCTTTCTTTGGAACCTCGGGATTATGTTGAGGAACATTTGTGGCGGTTGCCACCCTTGGTTAGCACGTTGATCGAGTGCGAGTGCCAAAGGCCGACCTTGATCTTCCTTTACCGGTCCAAGCTCGGAAGTGGACAAATTGAATCTTGGGCGATCCCACGGGGTTAGGCTTCGGCGCGATAAGATTACCAAGATCCGAGGTATTCCGGTGTCCCGGGTCCGAGCTCTGTTGTCGGCGGGACTTTTCGGCTTTCCCATCCCTGCTTGCTTTAAAGCTGCATGGCCTGGAGGAAGAGAGGATTGGGTGGAGTACGATGCACGTAGTAGTCGAACCCTCCGGAAGGCTCTCTCGAGTGTACCACTGCTGGTGTCCCCGGCCTCGTATCTTTCTCTCGATTCTTTGTTGAGAGGACTTCTTCTTACGTTTTCGCGGAGGATTGCTCAGGACCATATCTTGAGACTCGTACTCCCGGCAAAGCGGAGTAGTCCTACAAACATCATAGGCCGATGTGGACATTTGATGAGGACCACCGGAAGAGGTGGAGAAACCTGGTTACGTGGCAATCTTCTTGGGGCACCCACTCAATGGAATTCACGCCGTAATTGTTCGGAAAAGGGTTTCCACCGTATTGGGCCCACGGGGGCGCTCCAACTTGCCTTCTTCTATCAAGTTACGGATTTCGCATCGTAACCCCACGCCAGGTTGTCGGTGGTATGGCCGTGATCACCGATGGAAGGCGAAAGATTTGCTCTTGTCCGCATTAGCTACGGGATTTTTGGGTTTGTAATTTGCAACGGGTTTAAGGAGACCTTCCTTGATTAACCCTTCGGCAAAGATCTTGCTCGTGGCATGTCCAACTTGTCGAAGTGTACGGCAGTCGCTTTCGAGTAGAATTGTTGCTTTGCGGGGACCGGGTTTCATGTTGCCCGACCCCATTTGTCCCCTGATGGATGTAGCCGACAGACGTATCTTTCCCTTTCTTGCGGGGCCGGTGCGGGATTGAATGCAAGCTGGCGAGCGGTATACGTATGGGCGTGCGGTAGCCAACTTTTCCTTGAGATCCTTCTCGAAGCTGTGAGCCGAGCATTGACCATGGCCCGAGATGCAGGAAGAAATGATGGTGATGAGGAGTTCGATGGACGGTCTTAAGCAGGACTTGAAGATCCGCATATGTTCCTCTTTGGCGAGTGGCCCCATGATCTCGGAGAGTTTCCGGCTCCACCTCTTGTAGAATTCCCCAACACTTTCATCCGCTTTACGCTCGGTGGTGATTAAGTCCTCACGACTTGTTTCCCACTCTAAGTTGGATCGGTGCCGTTCCGGGGGAAGATGTTACTAATCGATCCCAGTGTGGCGATCCGCATGCTTGACCCTAAGAAACCATCATGTAACGCCGAACTTTTGAGCGTATCTTCCCGGAAGTGGTTGGCCATTTCTTTGGAGGGTTGCTCCTTTTGCTCTCATCACTGCGAGAATGTAGGTGTCGACGTGCGTTTGAGGACATTCGGTTCCGTCGAATCGGTCCATCTCCGGCATTACGAACTTGGCGGGAGAGGCGTGACCATTCCCGGATCCGTGGATTTGAGCGTTTCTGCTTTGGCCCTTTCATGGTGGCTTTCGGAGTCTTTCATCTGCTTGACCATCCAGGCTAAAGTTGGGTCCAAGTGGTGGGCTGAGGCTCGGCAGTGCTACCACGTGAGCGGTAGTGATTGGAGGTGGAAGGCTTGATATATGTGGATATATGGGAGCCTTTTCTCGAAGCGTATCGGGGTTTGTCCCAGTGTTTAGGGATTCGTGTATAGGCAACAGGACGAACCCGGAGGGTATTGAGGGATATTGGCATCCTGAGATGGTCTAGCGGTGCGCTACGGTGGTATTGAGTGATAGGAGTAAGCACCGGGCCGGCCAAAAATGACAGGGTTGCCGTGAGAGGTAGCAATGTGGAGCCTAGGTCATTGTTTCCTTGATTCAAGGCATCCCGTAAGTTGGCGGGGGAGGAACTTTGGTTGAAGGCTTGGTGAATCTCGGTTTCGGGGGAATCGTCATCCTCGACCGGGGACAAAAGTATCGTCGGCGGGGGATAGCCGCTATACCACGCTCAATCGAAGAGCCACGTACCACGAGAATTCTGCCGATCTTCTTTTCGCCTCTTGTGAACCTCGCAAGCCCTTGGGATGGCTTCTTCCAATGTCATATCTGTTCCGGTGGCGGGGTCCTTCCCGATCCACGATTTCTCGGTGAACTAGACATGTCGGAAATTCCGTTACCGAGGAACCGAGGGAATCGAAAAAGAACCTGTCCGACGCTGCACGTTCTTGTGATCCCGGTAAGGCGCCGACCCGGAAATCTGAACCACTTTCGCTCGCCGTCAGTACAGGAACGAAAGGAAGGGTTTAGGAAGCTTCTGGAAAAGGGTATTTGGCTCTCAAGGTTTCGGGCTTGTGCAATGTAGCTTACCGATTAATGTTTACTTAAAGCACGTTTTCTCAGAGTCCTAATCGGTTGGAAAAGAGTGAGTCTTCTTTTTCGCAACTAATCCTAGAGCTCTAATCAGTGGATCTCGTCACTACGCTTATAAGCCCCTCGTTTCCATTGTAGATCATCTTTCTCAGGACGGACTATCCCGAGCGAGGTCTGATAAGGCAAGCGAGTTCCACCGACAAAGGAAAAAGTGAACTTAAGGCTAGCTGATCACGCAAACTTTCAACGTATGTGACACACGGGCCACAGTCGAAGTCAACGTCCTTAAGTTAAGGCGGGAGTCATGCCAAAATTTGGGCATGACCTCTCCTGACTCGCTTGTGCGAGAGACCTTAGATTTTAGCGTTGGCCAAGTTGTGGCTGGCACAGTACATACGACGAGGTTTGGTGACACGGCGTCACATTGAACCTTCGGGTATATTTTTCGGCAGAGCTCCGCGTCAAAGTCAAGGCTGAAGAGCGCGAGACTTCGGGTCAGGAACGACCTTTGGTCTCAAACTCTCGAGCTTGACTTGGAGCGGGGCCCGGCGTAAAAAACATACACTTAGGCTTTATGACACGAGCTAAGCCAAAAACCAACCGGGGTCTTGGACAAAGTGTGACACAAAGAGTTCATGGCTTACACGGGCTAGGATGGGATGTTTGGGATGACCCCGTGCGCCTCCGAAAGGTGTCTGGCAGACCAATCGGGGTGCAACTGATAAGGCCATCCCGGGTTAGGGGTCAGTAGTGTGCGATTAATCGAGGTAGCAAGTGCACGTGAAGTGCGGTGTTCCGAGGCAAGTGCGCGTAGTGTGCGGTCACTAAAATTCTTTTTTCCGAGTAAAAATGAGATTTTTTCGTAATGTGTCTTAATGAATTTATGATGCACAGTTCAGAAGACAGCATGAAAATCAAACATGAATGGGGATGCACAAACATGGTAAGATTTTGAAAAGTTGACGATGTAATGCCTTTCGAAACAAAAACCGTTCGAGGTTTAAAGTAACACACTCACACGAAAACGAGGAAGGATAAACGAAAGTTTGACCCACGGAAGGCTTTTTAGAAAACAACGGTAGTTTTGAAAAAAGTATCTTTTCCCCAGCGGAGTCGCCAACTGAAATTACCCGGGATTTCGCGCGGACGCGAAACGCGGTTGTCTTTCGCGGGGGGTTGGTGTTTGAGACCTCTCTTCATGGGAAGGAAAAAATGAGGAGTCGCCACGCGTTTTTTGTATTTTGAGCCCAAACGTTGAGAAACGGCTTTTAGAAAATGGTGTCGTTTTTATTGGTAGCAAAAACTTAGGAAAAGGCTTTGAAAACAGGGGATCATTTTTATTGGTAGCAAAAACGAGTAAAAAGCTTTTTTAGTACCAGAGATTGTTAGGTTCGGAGGTCACGTTACATTTCGGGTAGAGTATTACGAGATCGCCTGAAACGCCTCGCATGACTAGTCTTTCTACCTTTCTCGAAAACGTGTGTGGGTGTGTGTTTGTGTGTTTTGAAATGGGGGCTTGAATGACAAGCTTAATCTTGGTTTGAATGTCAAAAGTTGATTAGGTGACTTTATTTGAAAAGACGAGCGTTTGAATGACAAACGTCAGTTTTGAGTTTGAAATGAGCGTTTGCGTGGCAAACGTCGATTTTGAGCTTGAAAAGGAGTTCGAAGGTCGAACTCCGGTTTTTTGAACCGGGCGTGTCATTGTTAACGATTTTTACGGGAAAAATGCATATTAAATGATTTTAAGTGTCAAATGACGGCTTTTAGTTTGAAGATGAGCGTTTGGGGGCCAAACGTCATGTCGCGCGTTTTAAAAGAGAGTTCGAAGGACGAACTCCGGTTTTGAACCGGGCATTACATTGTTAATGATTTTTACGGAAAAAATGCGTATTAAATGATATGCGATCAACGAATCGGGTTGCGACTCGGACTTCGAAAAGTAAATACTATCACGATCCAAACGGGTCAGACTTTATAAATGACAGTATTTAAAGTGCAGTATCAACGAAATCAAACGATCCGGAATTGTAAATGACGATCGACGAGTCAAACGACTCGGAATTGTAAATGACGATCGACGAGGCCAATCGGCTCGAAATTGTAAATGACAGAAATTAAATGACGATCAACGGATCGATCGATCCGGAATTGTAAATGACGATAAAGTAAATGGAACGGGGTCGGAACGCCGTTTTAACCCGTGATTACTTCTCTTACGGAAAGAGAAGAGGATCGAGGGGCTAAAACGTATCGGACCCCGTTAGACGGAGGCGTCTACTTTTTGATAACGTTGTTCGAAACGGTTGTAGCGGCGGCGCGTAAACCGAGCAACGAAACGCAGATTTAGAGAGGGAGTTATACCTATGGCTAGGGTCGACTCCTTTGGCTCGGAAGGTGTGTACGGGACACAAAAATTAGTTCGAAAGGGTGTTTCGAAGTGATGAGGGGCATATTTGATCGAAATACGGAAGTTTCACGCAAATCGAGGCAAACGGGAGCTCGGGAAGGGGTGAAATCAGTTTGGGCCGTGAGGAGAGTGATTTTTTGGGTTAAAAAGTTCCCTTCTTTTGGATTTGACAGCCATTTTTATTTATAGGTGAAAATTGCAGTAGGAGTCCGGACGGACTTGGACTGAATTTCCAGGGTTTTGGGGTGTTTTGGAATTCTGAGGGGCTTGCTGGCAATTTCAGGAAATTTGCACAGGGAGTCCGTAGGACTTTGAAATCCAGGGGTATTTTAGTCTTTTCAGCTTGATTTTTGATTGAAAGGTGACGAGAGGGCTGTGGCATGCTGGACACGTGTCCTGTGACTCACCCTTTGCATGGGAGTTCGTTCCCCGGTCATGGTTTTGTCCGTTTTTTAAAATAACAGTCCGGAAAATGTCCGAAATGCCCCCGAAAAGTGCCGGAAAGTGTGTTTTTCAGGGAAAGCCATACTTTTACGTGAGATGACACGTGTTAAGTACACTTCGACGTCGGGATGCACGGGGCAGTCCCGGGACGTCTCGTTGGCATGGCAACGGGGAGTTTAACGAGTTCCGGTTAACCTGGAGCGGGCCAGTTAACGGATTTCGGTTAACTTTCTGACGGATTTGGACGATCCAAATTTGGGTACTTACAGAGAGGTTTTCTTTTTCATATATTCAAATCTGGGATGTGGACACTCAGATGCAAAGTGACCAGGTTTTCTATAGTTGTAGCAAACTAGATCACCCTTTTTCTTTGTATCAGCAGCCTTGGAAAAAGTTGCTGGAGGTTTGCCTTATGAAAATATTTTTGTGAAAGGTTTTGAAGATTTTCTAAATTTTTGAAATCTTTTCACGAACATGGAAAAATCATCATCATCCATATCGATGAGTGATGCGGTTGATATGGAAGGATCAGTGGTTTGATTGGATGTGGTTGGTTTCTCCTCATGTTCCACTATGGACATGGAAAGTGATTTGGTTTTCCCTTCAACCTCTTCAATATGATCTAATTTAAGTTCATAGACTCTAAGATTTGCATACAAGTTACATAACGTTCAAGTATTCAAAACTTTGGAGTCCTCAAGAGATGTTGCTTTATTTATCTATCTCGAACCTAAAGCAACTAGGAAAGTCATATTGACTTCTTTATCAGTTGAGGTTTTGCCAAGAGATCTACAAGCATTAACTACCTCAACATAGCGATCGTAGGTTTGGCGCAAAGTTTCGTTGGATTTTCTGTTGAAGTTGTTGTAGGATCTTTCAACAGCTTATCTTTTATTTTCTTTGCAAAGATCGTCACCTTCGAGGTAGCTCTCTATTGCATCCCACATCTCCTTGGCGGTTTTGGAATACATCACTTTTTGAAGGGTTGATACGGGAAGGGTTCCAGAAATGATGAACCTCGCTTTGCTGTCCAAAGCAGCTAATCTCTTTTCTTCATCAGACCACTCAGATTTTGGCTTTTGGACTTCTGGAGTTTCTGCACTGGTGTTTGGATTGGTGTTGGCCTTCATAGGAACAAATGGGCCATTCGTCACGCATTCCACCAGCATTTCGTCAATGGTCTCCAAATGGATAAGCATTCGCACCTACTAGATGTCGAAGTGGTCTTCATCCAAAAGAGGAATGTGTGAATAGTTAACCATTGTCATGGTTTTAGTATTTGTCATATCGAATCGGAACACAAGCTGTTAAGCTTGAAAAATAGTGGTTTTATAAATGTGTTTGCTCTGATACCACTTGTTGGTCCCAAAGGTGGCAACAAGGGTGAAAAACAGCTAGAGGGGGGGTGAATAGTTGTTTTAAATTTTTTGCCCTCTTTTTAAAACTCAACCTCTTGCTTACAAAACCGCTATGCAGTGTATTATAAACTGCAAGTAGAGTTGCAAAATGCACAGCGAAATATTTAAGTTTACAAATCGGTTTAGAGGAGCGATTTTGATGAGCAGTTTTCAGTGCGATTTATAAAACTGAAAAGTGAGGTTTTGATAAAGTTAACTTCAAACACAATTCACAATAATGGATAACTGACAATAAGATAAAATAGATAAGACAAAATAATTAGCAATGAACAGTAAGTAAATATGCAGAAATGAAGAACACAATATTTGGAGTGGTTCAATCATATATGATCTACATCCACTACCAAGATGGTTACTCTTGGATTTTCTAAGAGTTAGATTTTATATTAGAGTATGAGAGATTACAAAGTACAAAGAGTAATACTCAGATCTAAAATCTATTCTATGAAGATCAAATCCTAGACTATAACCGGTGTATCTCAATGAATAATCTATGTGATTAAACAAGTGAGGGGTGTGTGTGTTGAACAAGATCGAGGCTCTTTGAATCTGTATGATGTAGAGCACAATGATTCTTGATGTGTTTAAGGCTTGATTTCTGGGCTGGGAAATATTTCTTGAAGAAAGAAGATGAAGATTCAAAGGACTGAATATTTTCTGGGCAGGGCTTCAACTTCTTATGAGCTCACAGCAATTTCAATATCTCAAGCAATCTTCAAGTGTTGAAGATTAGGGGTATTTATACCCAAGCACCAAGAAAGTAGCCGTTGGATACAACTAATGCAAGGACAGTACTGGGGCAATCTGATTGGTCCACAAATCCACTTTTGTCCCTTGTTCAGAAGTTACAGTCAAAGCTGATCAGACTTCAGCTGCAAATAAGGAATAAAGGACATATGTCACCTTTTCAAGATCCTTACAGATCTTGTCTGAAACTTAGTCACGTGACAAGATTTGGTGATTGACTTTTGAATATTGCTGACGTGGATTCCAAACAGTCATATGTGGTTCACTTTAAGTCTTCAATCATTGGATGCGGTCTGGTGTGCATGAGGTTGAGTAAGTGCGGTTTCACAAGATGAGGTTTCTCAGAGTGGTCTCAAGATTGAAAAGCAATGCGGCTTGCTAGAGCAGTTCACTACTGCGGTTGCACTGAGTCTTCAAGATGCGGTTTCAGACAAAGAATTCCACAGAGCAATTTTCTTGGAGAGGTTTGCTAATGCGGTTTTGATGGAGCGGTCTGAAACCTTTGAACTGAAACCTCATGTCCAATGAGCCTTGTGCCAGTCTTCAAGCCTAAATAAAACATATTCTATAAAATGGACTAGCTAAAAAATTGAAGTCTAAGCTTCATTACATATGGGCCTAAAGTCCTTAAAATAAAGATGAGGTTATGCTATCAATCAAATCTAAGCTAATACCCAATAGTAAGTTTGGGATCCATGGGTTCTTTTATTCAGATGCATTTTCAAGGTTTTGGGAAAGAGGTTAGATTGCCTTCTCAGATTGAAGAAGCTATCTCTGAGTATAAGGCTAGCTTGGCTTTCAGGGAAGCTTTGGCCGAGGAGACGGCCACAATGTACTCAGACGGGCACTTGCATTTGGCAAGGAGGGCTTTGACTGATACGTCTCTCGGCCTCGATCTAGAGAAGCTTGCCCGGCTGATATGCCAAGATTCATATGATGAGGCTGCCCGGTCTCTTCATTATATTGTGCCCTTTTCTGATAACGCTCTTAGGGTGATTTTTCCTCAAACGATGCTTAGGTCGATCGTCCTGCTTGGGTTCCTCCTCCCGTCGATCCTCAAAATATAAACGCTATAATTGAAAGGATCGAGGACGAGGTCCTTAGTGCTGAAGAGTATGAGGGATTTAATGTCGAGGAGCAGCCCAATGATGGGGCCCAAACAGAGGCTCAAACTCACCAAGTCATCATCCCCGATGCTGCAGTCGATCAAGAGGACCTTTTTAGGCCTTTTGAGTAATTTTTTGTAATAGAATAGGGCTTATGTACTCCAATTTTCATATAAATATGATGCCTTTTCCTATTTCTCATCGTCTTCACTTTATGCTTTGATATGAACTGTTTTTTGTTTGAATGCTTTTTGTTGAATGTATGTTTTATGTTTGCACAAGTATCAAACTGTCTTGGAAAGCTGAGGTAGCTCCTTTTGCCATTTATGACTTAAGTTGATTGGATCAAGGAAGCTCGTTCGGTCTTGATTACCTATAAATTTTACAAGTTTGATCATTAGGCCGAGGAAGGTTCCTCGGCATAACGCTGAGTTACCCTTCTTTTTATCTCTCTATGCCGAGGAAGGTGACTCGTACATAGGTCTTGGATGATTTTTACAAGTTGGTCATTAGGCCGGGGAAGGTCCTCGGCATGACACTTGAATTATTCTTCTTTTATCTCTCTATGTGTTGGGTATGCATGTTTTAACCCTCCTATTTTGTATTAGATTTGATTGATACCATAACCTCCTGTCTATTTTAAGGACTTTAGGACCCTATGTAATGAAGCTTAGACTTCAATTTTTTAGCTAAGTCCATTTTATAGAATAGGTTAATCTTAGGCTTGAAGTATGGCACAAGACTCATTGGATGTAAGGTTGCAGTTCCAGCAGTGTTCAAAACCGCCCCTTAGAACCGCACATGCAACCGCATGTATGATTCCTTGAATCTGCTCAATGAACTACCTCAGTGCAAACCGCTTGTTGAACCGCATCATTGCAGTTCATCTACAATACAACCGCATCCTTGCAACCCCCTGGTGTAGCTAACCGCATGTTCCTAACCGCGTCTCACCAACCGCATCCAATGATTGGCTACTTGAAGTGAACCAACTTTTACTATTAAGATCCACGTCAGCAACATCAAATGTCAACTATCTTATCTTGTCACGTGATCCCATGTCAGAGCAGATCTGCAAAGATCTCACATAGGTGACAGGTGTCCTAACCTCATTGCTTGCAGCTATAGCCCGATCGGCCTTTATCTCGCAATCAGTACCAAAGGACAAAAGTGGTTCTTTGTGGACCAATAGGATTGCATCAAGTGCTTGTCCTTCAACAATTTGTATCCAACGGCTAGTTTCTTGATGCTTGGGTATAAATACCCCTAATCTTCACCATTTGAAGATTGCTTGAGAATTTGAAAGTCTTTGTGAAGTGAAGCTCGCCCGAATTATTCAATCCTTTGAATCTTCATCTTCTTTTTTCAAGAAATATTCCCTAGCCCAGAAATCAAGCCTTAACACAATCAAGAATCATTGTGCTCTACATCTCACAGATCTAAAGAGCCTTGATCTTGTTCTCACACACTCACCTCATTTGTTCTAATCACATAGATTAAACACTTGAGATACACTGGTTATAGTTTTGGATTTGTTCTTCATAGAAAAGATTTTATTGTACTTTGTAATCTCTCAAATACTTAATATAAAATCTCTCTTAGAAATCCAAGACTAACCATCTTGGTAGTGGACGTAGATCGTTTATCGATTGAACCACTCCAAATATTGTGTTCTTACTTTCTGCATTTATATTTACTTGTGCTTACTAATTATTTATCTTTGTCTCTGTTTGATCTTTATTTTGTTATCCATTATTGTGAAATAGTGTTTGGAGTTAACAAAGTCAAAACCACACGTGTTTGTAAAACTGCACTTCACAAAACCGCACCACCAAAACCGCATTTTACAAACCGCCTCTCAAAACCGCTTTACACTCTATTATTCCGCTGTGCATTTTACATCATCACTTGCAGTCTATTATTAACTGCAAGAGGATTTTGTAAGCAAGAGGTTTAGTTTTTAAAAGAGGGCGAAAAATTTGTAAATGACTATTCACCCCCTCTAGCTGTATTTTCACCCTTGTTGCCACCTTTGGGACCAACAAGTGGTATCAGAGCTAACACATTTTAAAACCACTGTTTTTCAAGCTTAACAGCTTGTGTGCCGATTCGATATGGCAAACACAAAGACAATGACTACTGTTAACTACTCACACATTCCAATCTTGGACGAAGACCACTTTGACATCTGGAAGTGCCGAATGCTTATTCATTTGGAAACCATAGATGAAATGCTGGTGGAGTGCGTGATCAATGGCCCGTTAGTTCCAATGAAGGCCAACACAGATGCAACCACCAGTGCAACAATTCCAGAGGTCAAAAAGCCAAAAGAAGAGTGGTCGGATGAAGAGAAGAGATTGGTTGCCTTGGACAGCAAGGCTAGGCACATCATTTCTGGAACCCTCCCCGTATCAACTCTACAGAAAGTGATGTACCTCAAAACCGCAAAGCAGATGTGGGATGCCATTGAGAGCTACCTCGAAGGTGATGATGAATGCAAGGAAACCAAATTATATGTTATTGAAATATCATACAACAACTTCAACAGAAAATCCAACGAAACCTTGCGACAAACCTACGACCGATATGTTGAGGTAGTTAATGCTTGTAGATCTCTTGGCAAAACTTTAACCGATAAGGAAATCAATATGACTTTCCTATCTGCTTTAGGTTCTAAATGGGTAAATAAGGCTACCTCTTTAGAAGACTCCAAAGTTTTGGGTACTTGGTCGTTAAGTAACTTGTACGCCAATCTTAGAGTCTATGAATTAAAATTAAATCATATTGAAGAGATTGAAGGAAAAACCAAATCGCTTTCTATGTCCGTAGTGGAACAAGAGGAGAAACCATCCACATCCAACCAAACCGCTGATCCTTCCATATCAACCTCATCACTCATCGAGATGGATGATGATGATTTTGCCATGTTTGTGAAAAGATTCCAAAAATTTAGAAAATCCTCAAAACCTTTCACAAAATAATTTTCAAAAGGCAAACCTCCTGCAACGTTTTCTAAGGCTGGAGATACAAAGAAAAAGAGTGATCTAGTTTGCTACAATTGTAGAAAACCCGGCCACTTTGCATCCGAGTGTCCACGGCTAAATATGAATACATGAAAAGAAAACCTCTCCTGCGAAATTTTCTCGTCGCAAGGGAATGGTTGCGAGGAGGAAGAGAATTCCAAGGAATTAGCAACTTGGATTGAAACAGTTACGATGATGGAAGTGATGATGAAACCGAAGAGGTTAATCTCTGCCTTAGTTGCGAGATGCTTCCGATGAATCGGATTACGAGTCATCGAGTTGCAAGATATGGAAGAAAAGGAGGTTTCTGCAAAACTTCCAAATTTTAAATTGGATGATGATATCAAACTTACTCCTAGCATTAAGATAGGAAATTGCTCGTATTCACGTCCCATTTTTCCTCCTACAAATGCTCCACCTTCAAAAACTATTCCAAAGAAGAAAATTTTGAAAAAGGTGGTGGAAGAGGTTTCTCCCATGGAACATGAAAAGATGTTCAAGGAAGCTGAAATGGTGATCCATCAATTCTCAAATCTTAAGAAAGCCTTAAGCTTAGCTCATGATGAACTTAATCATACAAGACGGAGAAAAGCTGTGATGAGGTCTGAAATTTCTAATCTTAAGGACCAAATCAAACAGATGACTCCTCTTCGATCAAAACCGCATCCTTGAAACTAAGGTTGCTGCACTTCAACTCAGGACTGATGACTTGGTAACCCAAATCGACGATCGCCAAAAGATTATTGATTCGTGGCTCAAGTCTCAATCCACCAAGGATAAAATCATGGACTTCCAAGTTCCTCCTGGAACTAAGGATGGTCTAGGGTTTGGATCTGAGGAAGAGGAGAAGTGTGCATCCTCGAGTGAAAAGGATGAGGAATTTCCAGAACTGACTAAAGAAATTCCCAAGGAGAAGCATGCTAAGGGAAAGGGTAAAGCAAGACAAGTAAATTATGTCTACCCTAAAGGAAAGCAATATGGGAAGAATTACGTGTTAAAACCTAAGAATTACGTGGAAGCACTGAAGAGGAAATGGCTTATGGAATTGGTAGAATCCCGCTCCAACCGCTTCGGTGGAAAAGGCGGTTCTGCTAACTCTAGGTCTGACCGCGTCTCTTCTTCGACCGCTCCTCTTGCCTTCAAAAGCGAAATAGCGTTCCCGGGAAATACGTGGTCAAACCAAAGCCTTTGTTCCGTTTATATCAGTGGAATGCTAGGCTGGAACCGCACCTCCCAAACCGCTTCCTTGTCCCAAACCGCATGCAACTCCTAAGAAGAGTAAAGAGTTAGTAAAACCTCATGAAGCTTGTAGCTATTATAAATGTTACGTGTGTGATGGTTTAGGTCACAAGGCTGCAGAATGCCTTTTGCGGTTCACATCCAATGCCGGGAAGAGTAAACCTCCTTCATCACGGGTGTGGGTCGTGAAGGGTTGCTAACTTCGGGACCCAAGGAATAAAGGGGACCTCGTTCTTAATGTTTACATTTCAGGTCCTCTGCTTCATGGTGGTCACTCCAAGGATAATGAATGGTATCTTGACAGTGGTTTGCTCAAGACATATATTTGGAGATAGATCATTACTTGAAGATGTCGTTGAAGCAAGTGGTCCATCTGTAACCTTTGGTGACAACAACAAAGGCAAGACCATTGGATATGGTGTTATAAGGAGAGGAAACCTAACTATTGAGAAGGTTTCTCTTGTCGATGGACTCAAGCACAACCTCCTTTCAATTTCTCAATTTTGCGACAAAGGAATGCTTTGCAACTTCACGTCATCAAATTGCTTTATCAAAGATAGCATTTCCGGCGTCACCCTACTCACAGGAATTCGTAAGAGTAATATTTACATTATTGATCTAAATTCTGCATGTAGTATTACTAATCTCTGTTTTGTAGCTAAGAATGTGAGCGAAAATAGTTGGCTATGGCACAAGAGGTTGAGCCACTTGAACTTCAAGTATCTTGCAAAGATTGGTAGGGAAAACCTCGTTCGTGGTTTACCTAAAGTGGCTGACCACCATCCAGAGAAATGCAGTGCATGCCAGCTTGGTAAGCAGTCCGCGTCGTCTTTCACCAGCAAGACCGCTCCATCAACTTCAAGATGCTTACACCTGCTTCACATAGATTTGTTTGGACCCGTAACCACTGCCAGCATTGGAGGAAATAGATATACTTTAGTGGTGGTGGATGATTATTCAAGATATACGTGGGTAGAGATGATGATTTCCAAAGATGATTGCTATGAGATTCTCACCGCACTTTTTAGACGGCTCCAAACTCAAAAAGAAGACTGACATTGTTAGTGTTCGATCGAGATAATGGAACGAGAATTCAAGAACAACGGTGTTGCTCGGTATTGTGATGACCATGGGATTGATCACAATTTTTCCATTACTGGTGTTCCACAACAAAATGGGGTTGTGGAAAGGAAGAATAGGACGTTGATTGAAATTTGGAAAGACAATGATATACGAAGCAAAGCTACCTCAGTCTTTTTGGGCTGAAGCAATCAATACCGCATGCTTCACTCAGAACCGCTCCCTCATCAACAAAACCTATAATCAGACTCCCTATGAGCTTTGGCGAGGAAGAACCCCCAACATTGCATTCTTGAGATCTTTGGTGCAAATGTTTTGTCCTCTACAATGGAAGAGAAAATAGAGGTAAATTTGGAGCCAAGGCCGACGAAGGTATTTTGTTGGGTATGCTAAAACACTCTAAAGCTTTTCGTGTTTTCAATAAAACTAGTTTAAAAATAGTTGAGTCTGTCCATGTTACTTTTGACGAGCATTCTCTCCTTGAGCCACATTTGGCTCCAAATGTTCTTGATGATTTTGTTGAGCATAATGAACCGGGTGAACCATCTCAAACCGCACTTTTTGAACCTCAACCGCAAAATCCAGCACCCTCAACTGAAATTCCCTCAAACCGCAATTTTCAAACCGCACTTTGAAGTTCCTACTCCGGATGCAGCTGCAAGGGAAGAAGAAGTTGAAAATTCCCTATCCGGCTTATAGAACCTCTTCGTCAACTTACATTCCATGACTTATTTGAAGGATCTAACGACGTTCCAATTGAAGATCTTGACAAACCTCGGTCAACCGGACTTACCCCCAGAGATTCGTGAAGTCAGCAGTCACCCCCTCACAAATGTGATTGGTGATCTGTTTTCCGGCGTTCAAACAAGGAGATTGAACTATGACGAGCATACTTCACTTTTATCTCAAGTTGAACCCAAGAAGATTGATGAAGCACTCCAAGATTCCAGTTGGGTCGTTGCTATGCAAGAAGAACTCAACCAGTTTGAAAGATGCAAGGTCTGGACTTTGGTGCCTAGACCTCAGGATCAAGGAGTGATAGGAACTAAGTGGGTATTTAGGAATAAGATGGATGAGAATGGAAGCATCACTAGGAATAAAGCAAGGTTGGTTGCACAAGGATATAGGCAAGAAGAAGGAATTGATTATGATGAAACCTTTGCTCCAGTTGCAAGATTGGAAGCTATCAGAATTTTCTTAGCCTACGCCTCTTTCAAGAATTTCAAGTTATATCAAATGGACGTAAAGAGTGCATTCCTCAACGGCGAACTGCAAGAAATCGTGTATGTTGCCCAACCACCTGGATTTGAAGACTCCAAATTTCCCAATCATGTCTACAAACTCCAGAAAGCTTTGTATGGACTTAAGCAAGCTCCAAGGGCATGGTATGAGACTCTTTCTAAATTTTTACTAGAAAAAGGATTTAAACGTGGTAAAATTGATACAACTCTTTTTATTGCCAAATATAATGAGCATACTTTACTTGTTCAAATTTATGTTGATGATATTATTTTTGGTTCTACTAATGAGTTACTTTGCAAGCGTTTCGAAAAGCTAATGAAAAGCAAGTTTGAGATGAGCATGATGGGAGAATTAACATTCTTCCTCGGGCTTCAAATCAAGCAATGCGAAGAAGGTATTTTCATCAGCCAAGCCAAGTACACCAAGGAGTTGATAAAGAAGTTTGGATTAGAAAATGCTAAAGCATATGATACTCCTATGGCCACCGGAAATAAGCTAGATAAGGATCTCAAAGGTAAGAAAGTTGATCAAACTTTATATCGAGGTATGATCGGCTCATTACTTTATTTAACTGCTAGTAGGCCGGATATTATGTTTAGTATACGTGTATGTGCTCGCTACCAAGCGAGATCCTAGAGAAGCACATCTTATTGCGATCAGCGTATAATCCGCTATTTATACGGAACCACTAACCTTGGACTTTGGTATTCCAAAGATTCGAACTTCGATCTTGTAGGTTATTCGAGATGCGATTATGCGGCTTGTACTATTGACAGAGGAAAAGCACTAGTGGTACTTGTCATTTCCTCGAAATAGACTAGTTGCTTGGGCGGCGAAGCAAGCTTCGGTTTCGGTGTCAACCACGCAGTGAGTATATTCTTCTTTGGTAGTTGTTCTTTGTCCAAATCCTTTGGATGAAGCGGCGGTTGGTAGACTATGGAATCCATGAAGGGAATTGCCCCATCATGTGTGACAATACTTCAACAATCTCAGTCTCCAACAACCCTGTCATGCATTCCAAGACCAAGCATATTGATATCAAGTATCATTTCCTCAAAGACCATGTAGAGAAGAGGAATATCCATTTAGAGTACGTGGGGACGGACAACCAGATTGCTGATATCCTCACAAAGGCTCTTGACTCCAAGAGGTTTTCTTTCCTCAGAGGAGAAATGGGTATGCTTGAACTTAAATAAATTCCATACTTTTTATTAGCTAACTTGGGTGTTGAGTATAGTTCAAATTTCATGTTGAAACCGCGTGCATCAAACCGCAAGTATGTCCAACCGCCTGACCCAACCGCTTCACTCAAAACCGCATCTTTGCCCGGTTCAACCGCTTGGATCTCAACCGCGTTTTCAACTTGGAGTATTTTCTATCTTTACTTATTAAAAAAAAAAAAAAAAAAAAAAAAAAAAACCGTCCAAATTCTTTTATTTATTTTTCGTCCTTATTTTCTTTAAGGATTTATTTGCAAATGTTTTCCCACGAAAATTTAAATTTTGAGAGCATTCAATGCAAAGGGAACATTAGCATTAAATGGCCTTCATGTCGGTAGTCATTGGTTGATGTGAGAAAGTGAAAGGGTGATATATTTGCAATGATTCACCGAGTTGGTGAACCAATGTGTCCTTTCAAGTGCCAAACCCTAATCCTTTTCTATATATAGAAGACACAATACACCTTTTCAAACTTTTCTTGTCTTCTCTCTCTGTCATCGTACTATCTGTCGAGTTCACCAAACTCATTCTTCAAAAACTTCATAAACTTTAAGTTTTTCTTCTTCAATGGCTCCCAAACAACCCATTGATGACATGGTATGACTTCTTGAACTCAAACTCTCTTTAATCTTCTGCAAATCATACATGCTATTGAACTGTTTACGCCATTGATGAACACCATGGAAGCTTCGAACACCCATAAGCTTGACTTTTGTTCATATTTGCTTCAAATCTTGATCATTTTGCTTGATATTTGTTAGGTTTTGTTCGGAATCATGCATAGATTAAGTTTCTAAACTTTGTTTTATGATCAATCAACATCTTGAACAACGATTTTGAATTTTAAAGTTTCTTAGGTTCGAAACCCATTTTTTGATTTTTCCATTTTAAGTGTGATTTTGAGCAAAGTAGATGTTTTTATTGTTATATTATTAATCTCTTGCTCAATGTGATCACTTTGACATGTTATTTGTTCATTTTGGTTAACATTTTTCAAAATCCTTGTTCTTGGTGTTCTTCGTGTTCTTCATGCATTCATATGTTCATCTTCATTTTGATTTTCCTTATGCTTTGGATTGACCTAAGTTTCAAATCTTGTTTTCCATACTTAGAAAATTTCTGAAAATTTTAATTGTGGATTTGCATGTTTGAACCGCATGCCTTAAAACCGCATGACATATGTTTTGAAACCGCACTTATAGTTGCAAATTTCTTGTTTCAAAACCGCATCTTGAACCGCACATTTCCTATTAAAAACCGCATCTTTGAAAACCGCATATATATTTTCAAACCGCATGCTAGGAAATTACTTAAGTCTTTGCTAAGTATATAAATTTGGACACCATAACTTTCCCCTATACAGTTGCTTGCGGTGTGGGATAATTTTGGATTACAATGCCACGTACTAAGTATTTACTTTTGTATTTTTCTTATTTGTTTCCTTCCTGTCTTTACAGTTTCATTGTGGTTGGAACTTTTCATTTCCAAAACCGCACTATTGCCAATCGCATGTGTGCACCAACCGCTTGTGAATTGTGATTTTTCTTAAAAATTCTAACTTGTATGTTTTCTTTGTAGAATATCAAGTATTTCCTACCAGGTTGGGAAATAAATGAACCTGAGATGCGGTCTGATGCTCTGGGAAGGGAGATGATGAAAAAGATGCAAGTTTCTGGAATCCTTCCCCTATTCAACAAGAAGCAGAAATATACCATTCCTGTCTTCATTGACCGAGTTCTATGAAACCGGCGAGAAGGGAGGCGGAGCTTGCTTGATGGATCCACGATTCCAAGTTTGGTGGGAATTGTTGAAGGACTCGAGTCTCCATAGACTATTTAGACATCGAAACACCTTCGGTTTTCAAGTATCTGGTGCCCTGTTGAAGTTTCTCAAGAGGTTCAAGATGCTACCTGTTCAACTCTAACGGGAAGGCTGTCCTCTCTCTCTAGACTTTACAAAACTACGCCAAGGAGAGATTTTGGTGAAATTATGAGCCACTGTGCTATCTCGTAGGGAAGTACGTGTGTGGCAAAACAGAAACCACAACAACTTCACCTCTTCTCAATGGCAATCTTCTTTGTGCCATCTACAACGAGATGAAGCTCCATTGGCCCAAAATTTTGATGAGAGAACTAGCCGGCGGCATTGATTCGTATCGGCAAAAGGTCAAGAATGAGAAGATCGAGATGGAGACCTTTTGGAAGAATGCTAACCGCAATATTTGCAAACTTTCGGCATTTGGAGGAGCTTAGGATTTCCAACCACGAATCTTGTGTTGATTGGGGTGATGAAGAATCCTTTGGCCTAAAAGCTATGCACTCCTTGAGAAGATCCTTTGGCAATATTGATTATAAAGCCATTTATGATGCGATACTTCTCAAAATAAGGAGATGTTTGTAGATATGAATCCGGCCCTTTGCTTGACCGCGCTTGGGAAGGCTATGAAGAAAGCCTCGAGGAAAAGAAAAAGCCTTCCAAACCGCTCCCTAAATCGGCCTCGGCCGCGCCCGCTAAACCGCGTGGCTCGGTGATGCGGGCCCCAAGCCGAGAAAAAGCCAAGGAAAGAGAAAAAGAAAGAAAAGATGACCCTCATTGATGAGGATGAAGAAGAGGAAGAAGATAACTCTATTCCTCCACTGGTGGCCGGGGCTAAGAAGGCAGCGGACTCGAGATTGATCTGGCCAAAATGAGCGATGAGGAGGCGACAATCTTTTACAAAGGCGAGTTTGAGAGATTGGAAAGAGAAAGGGTTGAGAGGGAAGCTAACAAAGGAAAGTCCAAGGATCCAATTCCCAACCGCCTCCTTCAAAACCGCCCCAAATCCAAACACTTATTCCAACACCACCTCACTCTCCAAACCGCTCCCATCATTCCTCACCACCAAAACTCTATCACCTAAACCGCTCTCTCCTCCTCAAACGCAAAGAGCCGCATGACCGCTCGGGGGAGAAACCGAAAAGGGTTAAGCGGTTGCTCGGAAAAAGACCCCAACCAAAGGCCCCAAGCGGTTTCTTCAACGAGTTCGCAATCAGCCTTCACCTTCTCCATCTTCATCTAACTCCTCTTCCCATTCCACTTCCCATACACCATCCAAATCCCCTTCTAAATCTCATTCTTCCTCCTATCAATCTGAATCACTAACTCCCTCACCTCAACATTCCAACCAATCAAATTCCCCTCAACCTTCAAACCGCGTTCACTCAAATCCTTATTCTCATCATACCCCAGCCATCTCCATTTCAAACCTTAACCGCGAGAAAACACCATCCCCAAACCGCGTCAATATTCCTCCTCCTCCTGAAAATTCCCCACCTCAAAAATCCCCTACTCCTGACCGCCTTCCTACTCCACCTCCTCAAACCTCACCATCCAAACAAAAAACCCCTCCTGTTTCTGTCCATACAGCCGATACAAGTTCCTCCTCTAATTCTAACCCCATAACTTCTGGGATTCCAACCACCAACATTCCACCCTCAACCGCACCTATCTCAACCGCACCCATTCCTTCCATCCCAATTCCAACCGCTTCTATTCCTTTACCACTAACTCAACCTATTCCTCCTCCAACCGCTTCACCCTTTACTGTCCCTGCCAGGCGCCTTTTTCAAACCCTCCTAAACCCCTTATCCCAAACCGCACCTCCAACCCAATCTCAACCACCTCCCTCAATAACCCAAATTCCATCCATCTCAACCGCCCCTTCGACTACCTTCAAATTCTTACCACCCTCCAGCGGATTCAATCACAGGTTGGTTGTAAACCAAGGCCACATGCTTAAGTTACCGAATCTAACTTGGCCTTAACCGCATCCAATGCCAACCTTGGAAGCCTCCAACCGCTCTTTACATGCCAAGGTTGATGCTCGAACCCTGAAATGGCCGTCATGAAATCCCAATTGATTGATGCCATTAAGGGGGAGAGAGTGTCCACAGAAGCTGTCAAAACCGCATTCTTGAATGCTTCCAAGCCTTTAAGAAGATCTAGCTCTGGAGTGCTCAAAGCCGTGGGTGATGCGGTTTCAAAGACTCGACTCCAAGAGATGCTCTCAAGCTATACGATGAGTTTGTTTCTTGACCAATCTTTGCTCTGGTGTCTTTCATGAAAACCCTTGAAGATTCCCATCCTCAACCGCGGCAAGCATCCACCTCGGCCGCCCCTATCCAAACCGCGTTGGATAACTGCGGCCTCAAAATTTTCAACGAAGCCGGACTCCACTAAAAGATAGAATCAATGTTGACCTCAACATAGTGGAAGACAGTATCAAAGAGCAGGTAACCACTTTTGATGGTGACATTTCCTTCAGATTTGAGAACCTCAAGGCAGGCTTCAACCTCAAGATAGACAACTCCATCAAAGAATTGAAGTTCAACCTGAATGTAACAGTTGATCTGGACCCGTTGAGAGATGCCCTATCTACTCAAACGTGGCCATTCGGGATGAGATTTTCACTTTCTACAATTCTTTGAAGGCTGCATTGAAGGATTCACTACTCGGATCAAGGAGAGTGTTGATGCTAACTCTAGATCTGTTGATCTTTGTTGGAACGCTAGCTTTCTTTGAATCTGTAACCGCACTTAAATCTGTTGAGACTACCCTTGCTAGACAGGTTGAAGACCTTAGAGCCCTCAGAAGAAATATCAGAGGTGAAAGCTCAGCCTTCAGACCTTCAGAACCGCAATTGCCCCAGCAAGAAGTCAATCAACCAAGAGAGCAAGCACGCCATCAACATCAACCGCATCGGCCCGCCAAGCCGCGTCAGCATTAGGTCTTCTCTTTTGTAATTCCTTTATCTTCTTTTTGCTGAACTCTTTTTGTTTTTGTTGGACCGCACTCCATGTATTTTTGTCCAACTTTCTTTTGTTTTTTGAAACCTTTGTATTTTGCTTCTCTACCATTGTAAGTGTAACCGCATTGGTAGTAATGAAAAATGCATCATTGGTTTCAAAACCTTGTTCATATCAAACTGCTTGTTTGAAGAACAATGAAACCTCTTATGGTTTATAAACTCATTCAAATATTTTCTAACTTAAAATCACTATTTTGAATTGATGTTTAAACATTCAGTTTAAACCGCTTTGAACTTAAACTCACAATTTTTTAAGTGCTGTTGAATGCATTTCTATACTTTCCATATTGTAAAATTTCATCTTTTAGAAAGTATAGAAATCTATAGCTTAAGCTAAGTGTGTGCATTGACTTGGGACATGAATTACCATGTTAATTCTTATGGACATGTTTTTACCAAGTACAATGCTTGCTTCAGTTATAGTAGGTAATGGCATCAATCAAATAGGGGGAGATTGTTGGGTATGCATGTTTTAACCCTCCTATTTTGTATTAGATTTGATTGATACCATAACCTCCTGTCTATTTTAAGGACTTTAGGACCCTATGTAATGAAGCTTAGACTTCAATTTTTTAGCTAAGTCCATTTTATAGAATAGGTTAATCTTAGGCTTGAAGTATGGCACAAGACTCATTGGATGTAAGGTTGCAGTATTCCGGCGGTGTTCAAACCGCCCACTTAGAACCGCACATGCAACGCATGTATGATTCCTTGAATCTGCACCGATGAACTACCTCGGTGCAAAGCCGCTTGTTGAACCGCATCATTGCAGGTTCATCTACAATACAACCGCATCCTTGCAACCCCCTGGTGTAGCTAACCGCATGTTCCTAACCGCGTCTCACCAACCGCATCCAATGATTGGCTACTTGAAGTGAACCAACTTTTACTATTAAGATCCACGTCAGCAACATCAAATGTCAACTATCTTATCTTGTCACGTGATCCCATGTCGGGACAGATCTGCAAAGATCTCACATAGAGTGACAGTGTCCTAACCTCATTGCTTGCGGCTATAGCACGATCGGCTTTATGCTGCAGGCTGCGGTACGAAAGGACAAAAGTGGTTCTTTGTGGACCAATAGGATTGCATCAAGTCTTGTCCTTCAACAAATTTGTATCCAACGGCTAGTTTCTTGATGCTTGGGTATAAATACCCCTAATCTTCACCATTTGAAGATTGCTTGAGAATTTGAAAGTGCTGTGAAGCTGAAGCTCTGCCCAGAATTATTCAATCCTTTGAATCTTCATCTTCTTTTTTCAAGAAATATTCCCTAGCCCAGAAATCAAGCCTTAACACAATCAAGAATCATTGTGCTCTACATCTCACAGATCTAAAGAGCCTTGATCTTGTTCTCACACACTCACCTCATTTGTTCTAATCACATAGATTAAACACTTGAGATACACTGGTTATAGTTTTGGATTTGTTCTTCATAGAAAAGATTTTATTGTACTTTGTAATCTCTCAAATACTTAATATAAAATCTCTCTTAGAAATCCAAGACTAACCATCTTGGTAGTGGACGTAGATCGTTTATCGATTGAACCACTCCAAATATTGTGTTCTAACTTTCTGCATTTATATTTACTTGTGCTTACTAATTATTTATCTTTGTCTCTGTTTGATCTTTATTTTGTTATCCATTATTGTGAAATAGTGTTTGGAGTTAACAAAGTCAAAACCACACGTGTTTGTAAAACTGCACTTCACAAAACCGCACCACCAAAACCGCATTTTACAAACTGCCTCTCAAAACCGCTTTACACTCTATTATTCCGCTGTGCATTTTACATCATCACTTGTAGTCTATTATTAACTGCAAGAGGATTTTGTAAGCAAGAGGTTTAGTTTTTAAAAGAGGGCGAAAAATTTGTAACAGCTATTCACCCCCCCCCTCTAGCTGTATTTTCACCCTTGTTGCCACCTTTGGGACCAACACTATGCTTAGGAAGATGACTCGTACATAGGTCTTAAAATATTTTTAATAATTCACCTATCTATGACGAGAAAGCTCGTCCGGTCATAGGTCTTGGTGATTTTAATGTTTTGCCTCTCTATGCCGAGGAAGGTCGCTCGGTCATAGGGCTTGGGCAATTTTGGTGGGAATTTATCCCTTTGATGTCGAGGAGGAATCTCTTATCGACGAGCAAAGGTAGGGAAGGCCCACTCCCTTTATCGCCATTTGTCTTGCCAGTCGTTTGCTTGATGAAAATTAAATCTTCATTAACTGAAACTAATTACACCAAACTGTAAAAAGGAAAGATAAATGACTAATAAGTACTAATAACCTATTACATAAAACATAGACTATGGACTATTGGTAATATTTTCGTAGGTAACCAGAATGCCACAGATGCTTCAGCTTTTGCCCATTTAGAGTCTTTAGCTAGTTTTTGTTCGTCGTAGTTTTGAGTTTTTTGTTGTAGTGATAGCCAATTCCAATTGTTCGTCTATGTCATGTAGCTCTTCTTGTCTCAAGTCAGGGTCGACCCCTGAGTTCTGGCCACTGACGAGATGAGGGGCTATATCTGGGACAGATAAAACTTGTGTCATTGTTGTCATCCTCTTGCACGTCTAGTACCTCAATCTCAGATAGTTCGTCTACGTCCAGCGGCTCTCCTTGTCTCAAGTCAGGGTCAGCCTCCGAGTTCTGGCCGCTGAAAAGATGAGGGGCTACATCTGGGACAGACAAAACTGTGTCATTATTTTCTTGTATGTCCAGGATCATGTGGTTTTCATCCTCTGCTTCAAAAATCAGATTAAGCCTGGAACTAGTGCTAGTAGTCTTCATAGACTTAGAGATTTTCATGTTTTCTTCTAGGGTGTCCACCTCCACTTTCCTGGATGTTTTTCTACTCCCTATGACATGTTCTAAGAAGTCTTTGGGAGTCGCCCTCACGCATCCAATTCCAGCACGAGTAGGGAATTTAACTCATTGGTGAGGTAGGGAGGTGACCAACCCAAGTTTTCCTTGACTTGGAATGCCTAGGATGGCATGGTAGTCGCTTGCCAAGTCCATGACCACGAATGTAACTGTGGCCTCTGCTCAGAAGGGATGATCTCCCAATTCCAGTAATAAATCAACAGTCCCCATGGCGCTGACTTTGTGGTTTGTAAAGCCTTCTAGTCTCCTAGAGTATGGTTCCAGCATGCTATCTTTCAGATCCATCTTCTGGAAGGTGGAATAGTACAGAATATCTCAGGAGGCCCCCGAGTCAATTAGGAGTCTCTCGAACTCGCAGTTGTCTATCCTCCCTTTGATCACCAATGATTGTTCACGGGCTGCGCGACTTTCAGCTAGTTCATTAGGAAAGAAGCTGATGATTCCTCTTCCTTATGGATCCACGCGGGGATGTGGTAGACTTTACTCAGCTCATAGATCTGATCTTTCAATTTTTTGTTAGAGACGGTCTCCTCTCGTATGACATGGAGTTTAGCCCTAGGAGGCCTGTCTTCTTTTCATTATCTTCGCCATCATCATTGTCACTATCATCTTTGTCTTTTCTTTTTCGCTTGTTATCCCTTCTCATAACGTAGCGATCAAGCTTTCCCTCATCTACCCATCTCTGGATCATTCTTTTGAGGAAGACACAATTTTTCGTGTCATATCCTTGGTCCTTGTGAAAGGCACAGTATTTGGAGTTGTCACGAGTGTACTTTGATTTATCATTGAGTGGTCGGGGATTTGGTAGGTTCACCAACTACATGATCTCCGTGATTGGTTTTGTGAGGGGGTAAAAACCTCGGCTTTCTCAGTAGCCCGAGTTCTATTCTTCTCCTTATAGTCATTTCTGTTGGAGGCCTGGTGGGTTCCGGTTGACTCTGCCTCTAGCTTATCAGACCTCTTCTTACTTTTTTCGTCTGCCATTGCTATGGCGTAGGCCACATTATATATATCGGACTTTAATTTAGGTTCTCTGACGAATAGTTAATAGATCAATTATCCGGATCTCAGTCCGGAGTTGAAACAAACAATCACCTCCATGTCCGTCTGGCTTTCCTCCACTTGATCTGCTATGACTCTGAATCGATTATAGAAACTCAGAGTTGTTCCATTCTTTTCTTGCTCAATGTTAGCAAGGTCAGTCAGTCTCTTCTTTCTCTTCCCCGCTGTAGCGAAGTGATCCAGAAATCTCCTTCTCATGATCTTCCAACTGTCAATGCTCTCCTTCGTTTGCTCACGGAATCAGGACAAGGCTATTACGGAGAAGGTACTAGCAAAATATTTGCAGAGAATATCATCTGCCTTAGTGAGGAGGGTCATGGTGGATTCAAAACTTTGCACATGGTCCCGTGCATCGGTGGTTCCTGCGTATTTGTCAAAACTCGGGATTTTGAGAGCATGATTGGGAGGAAGATCATTAATATACTGGGAGAAAGGACGAGTGAAACTGGTATCATCGTCGTCCACTTCCTTTTTCCCCATTTCCATCTCATCTAATCTCTTTTTCAAGAGTAGTAATTCTCTGGCATCGATCCCTGAGCTGTAATGAGAACTTCGATGGGACATTTCTTTCCTTCTGTGCCCGTTCACCCTGCTATGTTCTTCAGGGTCTTGGTGGTTATCTCAATTATCGGATGGTGCTCTGTCCCTTCTAGATGCAATTTTGGAATGGGGAGGTGTTCTGTGACGAGAACTTCTTGGCCGAGGAGGGCTCCTATGACGAGGGGGGCTCCTAGGCCGAGGTGGAGTATTACGACGATGAGGAGATTTACGTCTTGTTTGACTGAGCCTTGCTCTCAAGTCAGCAGAATCAACCTCATGTTCCCTTTGATTCAAGTGACTTCTAAAGTCTACCTCGTTTCTTGTATTTCCATGTCCATTAGCCTTATGACGAGGAGGGACATCTTGGGGGGTTTTGCTTGGATTTACCAGCAACGCCATGATGAGGGAGATTTTGGCCAGGAGAAAAATATAACCAATGCACCCATATTCGCACCTCAGTTTATATCGTTCAATAATTTTTTTTTTATCAGTTTTAATCAACACATATATAGCGACTCTTTAATTAGATAATAAAAAAAAAAGAAAAAAACTCCCTCAATACCATAACGAATGTTTATTAAATTAATCCTCACCATCCTCTTAATACCTATTACTCTCTTCTTCCTTATTTAATGTTCCTAGTTTAATTTTGTATGAATATTAAAAAATATTAAAACCCTTTCATTTCATTACATATCCTACGACTTGAAAGAGAAAGAGAAAGAGAAAGTATCCAATTAGCAAGTGTGTAGTGACTCTCTAACTCTATTATCCAATTAGCAAGAGTTGACTTGCCATTGCCAAAACAAGAAGAAAACTTCAACACTCGTTTTTTCCGTAGTGTATTATTTCCACTCTTTTGACACTCCAAAATATTCAAACCCTTTCATTTCATATCCTATCCTACGACTTGGTTTTCCGGTCCTACCCCACTTTGACCCAGACCGCGTCCAAATAATCACCTCTTCTTTGATTCATTCTTCTTTCCCCCACCCAAAAAACTCACTCTTCCATTTCTTTTCACTACCTTCTCCATGAACCCATTTCCATTCCCAATTCAACCATGAAATTCCTCTCTCTACTCCCTCTCTCCTTCCTCTTCTTCCTCCCTCTACTCCATTCCCTCTCTACAGTTTCCATTTCCCACGCTCCCAATTCCAACCAAACATTGATATGTGCCTTAATTCATTCTTCTTTCCAACAATCTTTCCTTAACTGTACTAGCTATCCCACCGGGATTGTAATTCCGCTCAATTATAATACTTCTTTTTCCGGAGTCGTCGGTGGAAATGGGTTCCTTTGCGCTTTGGGATCATCTACACCCTCTTCTTCTTTCATGGTTTGCTGGAGGTTTCTTGCTAATGGGACTAATTTGTCTTATAGGAGGATTTATTTAGGTCCTGCTATTAATTATCTTGATTCTGGAAACTCTCATATTTGTGGGATTGTTAATGGTACTACTACTACTAATAATTCCCTCCGGTGCTGGCAATGGCTGGAATTTGATTCTATTCAATTTTCATCCACTAATCAATTGGCTTCTAGTCTTGCTGTTGGGGAAGATTTCATTTGTGGGTTGTCGGAATTTGGTCGGATTTTGTGCTTTGGAAGTAATGGATTCGTTGTTAATAATACGCCTAGTGGGAATTACCGTACGGTTTCAGCTGGGTTTAATCATGCCTGTGCTATCTCTTTGAATGGTAGTTTGGATTGCTGGGGAGTAACCGCCGGAATCAAGCCGGCGGGATTGTTCAGTTCACTGGCTTTGGGTGAAAATCGAAGCTGTGGTTTGAGGGTGGATGGAACGGTGGCTTGTTGGGGTGATGGCAATTTCGATATTCCGGCGATTCTCCGAGGGAATTCCTTTGAAGCAATCAAAGCAAATCGTGATGTTTTTTGTGGAATTGCGACTTCGAATTATTCTTTGTTTTGTTGGGGAAATGAGATTTTGGATTCCAGTTCGTATGTGTTTGCAGATGTTGTGCCTGGTCCATGTTTGAATAAATGCCCATGTGGTGTTTTACCAAATTATGAACGCTATTGCGGGGTAGGACTAATGATTTGTGAAAAATGTGTCCCGGAGGAGGCTGGAAGTCCGCCCACTGCGCCACCACCGGCTCCAGTGGGGTCATCGAGACGGACGGACGGGGGCATTCATCTGAGTACAAGAATGGTTGCATTTCTAGTTGTTGGATGCGTCGGGTCCTCATTGGTGTTGGTTGTGGTTCTATTTTTCTTCGTTTACCGTCGTTGCAGGGTTAGGTGGAGATCATCATCCCGAGTTCATGATTCAGGACCAATGGATATGCCCCCGGCGAATGATCAATCTCAAAATCCGACAAAGCCGGTACTTGAAAAGAAGCTCAGTCAACTTGTGAGTCTTGGAAGTGGAAGTCACTTGGAAGAGTTTTCTTTAGAAAACCTAATATGGGCTACTAACAAGTTCTCTAACAATCAGAAGATTGGGTTTGGTTCCTTCGGTTCTGTCTACCGTGCAATCTTAGAAGATGGGCGCGAAGTGGCTATAAAACGAGCCGAAACATCCTCCTCTCTATCAAGGCGCCACCACAATGTAGACAAAGACCACGCGTTCATGAATGAGCTTGAGTTCCTATCCCGCCTCAACCACAAGAACCTAGTACGTCTCCTAGGGTTTTGCGAAGATGGGATCGAGCGGATGCTTGTGTACGAGTACGTGGAAAATGGCAGCCTCCACGACCATCTCCACACCCTAGATCTCCCAAATCTAACGTCATGGACCGAAAGAATAAAGGTGGCATTGGACTCCGCTAGGGGAATCGAGTATCTACATGTGTACGCGGTCCCACAGATCATACACCGGGACATCAAGTCATCCAACATACTCCTAGACGCCACTTGGACGGCCAAGGTGTCTGATTTCGGACTCTCCTTAATATGCCCACAAGATGAGGAGGATTCCCATGTTCCCCTATGTGCAGCTGGTACAGTCGGCTACATGGACCCTGAATACTTCAGGTTACAACAGTTAACGACCAAAAGTGATGTTTATAGCTTTGGAGTAGTATTACTCGAGTTGTTAACAGGGTACAAGGCAATCCATACCAACGAAGAAGACGGATTGACTAGAAATGTAGTTGATTTTATTGTACCCTACATAGAAAGAGATGAAATTCATAGGGTATTGGATCCTAAGGTACAACCTCCATCATCATTCGAAGTAGAGGCCATCAAACAACTTGCGTACGTTGCTATGGATTGTGTGATGCTGGAAGGCTATAATCGACCATCGATGACTGAAATCGTTATGTTCTTGGAGAAGGCATTGTCAGAGTGTCTGACAACCCTGACGCTTTCTCCTTCCTCCACTCTCTCTTCCGCGTAAATATGCCGCCAGGTGCTGACTAGCTCGATCTGATGTTAACTGTACATAAGTTTTGTAACCATAAGCTTATTGAGTAGTATGTAGAAAGTGAGAGATTGTAAGTAATTCTTTCATTCAATTTTAATTAGTCAAAATGTGCAATAAAATAAGTCTTTTACTCATTTTTTCTTGTGTAGCTGTTACCATTAGATTGTTCATTCAGGTGTAAAGTCTCTGAACTTGTGCACCAAAACCATATTAAATAAATAATATTTTTTTCAACTTTTTCTTTAAATCTTTATTTGCCCTCTAAGAGCTCGTTTGGTAGGCTGATAAGATTAGCCTGTGTTAATAGTGTGTTAATAGTGGGGGATTATTAATCAGGGGATTAATAACACCACCCTTTTCTTGGGGATTAATATGAAGGGGTTAGAGGGGATAAGAGTGGATAAGAAGCTTATCCGAGTTGTACCCAGGATTATTACTCCCATTGCATTTAGCCTACCAAACATCAAAATTATTGGACTAATAATCATATCCAACTCTAATCAGGCTACCAAACGACCCCTAAATATGTAATTTATCCACTCTAATTAAGTCCAGGTAGTCAGTAGAGAGCTGAGAGGAGTAGGATGTCACGAGGCTAAATGTCAAATTTAAGCCGATGCTTGTCTCTATCTCAAACTTAAACTTTTAAACTTGGATGAAAATGTCAAAAAGATTGAATCAGCCCAAATTTAGTGATCGATTGTATTTCGGCGATTGAATAGCCTGTAAAAAAGACAAAAATACGTAAACTAAGCCGGGGCTTCTCCGGCGAATGCCCTCTGGCGTGAGTAATTCTTGGTGTTTTAAGAGAGAGAAATCAATTTGACAGAGTTTAGGGTAAAAATGATAACGTACCCAATAATGTGAATTATGGCTTGTATTTATAGGTAGAATAATGTAGAATCCTTGTTGAATTGGATTGCTAAGAGATAAGATATGAATCCTAAGAGGATTATATCTGTTTGAGGAGTCCTTGTTGGACCTGAATTTGGTAAGCTAGGCGGTTACGATCCTAGAGAGATTATAACTGCTGAATGTCCTTAATTGAGTAGGACTGGTATAAACTCTGCACGATAGCCGAGATGCCCCTTCCTCGTCATACGTAGCTTGATCGGCATACGATGAGCCGGGGAAGAGATATGAAGGAATTGGGGAGGTCCAATTCCTGGTAATTGGATAGCCGAGGAGACCTCCTCGTCGTCAAGGGAGCCTAGCTCGGCCTTGGAGGGAGGTCTCCCTCTTTATCGGGTCGGCTCCTTGATCATTTCGCCCATTAAGCCTAGGTCGGCTAAGGGTAATGAGGAGAAGGCTTAGGCCGAGGAAGGTAGGGAAGCCCAAACTCTTCCTCGTACATCCTCTTGGCAGGATTATGTTTAGGGTTCAATCCACTTGAGATTGGACCTTGAAGGCAGGGTTGGGTGGTAGATCATTTACTTTGGGAGAAAGGACGGGTTGCACTAGTTTCATCTTCTTCCGTTTCCTTCTTACCCATTTCCATTTCGTCAAGTCTCTTTTTCAAAAGCAATATCTCTCTAGCATCAATCCCATTTTCTGTCCTGAAGTAAGAGCTTCGATGTGAACTCCGGTGGGAACTTCGGTGTGACCTTTCTAATGGGTGACCATTCACCCTACTATGCTCCTCGTTATCTCGGTGGTTCTCTCCTCGCCTAGAGGGTGTTTTGTCCTTCCTTGGCTCCATTTCTTGGTGACCGAGGATCATTCTGTACGGACGAGGACTCCTCGGCCTTGCATGATTTCTGGGACAAGGTAAGTTATGTCGAGGATGATTGATACGCCGAGGAGAACTGTCACGATGAGGAGGGGAGAAACGCCTAGCCTGACTGAGCCTTGCTCGCAAGTCGACTGAGTTAACCTCCTGCTCCCTTGAATTCAAATGGCTTCTCAGGTCTACGACATTCCTCTCATTTTCATGATTATTAGACCGAGGACGAGGAGGAGCATCTCAGAGGTTTTGCCTATGTGGTACAGCAGGCTCACGGGGAGGGGGATCTTGGCCACGAGGAGGGCTCCTCTGACTACCCCGCCTATCACCCTGAGTTTCCCTTCCACGAGAGTTTCCTGACCTCGAAGACCTGATGAAATCGGCCATTGAATTTTTGTGATCCAATTGCAACAAAGCGTTCTGAGTTTCATAAATTCGTTGCAACGTCTACATATGTGGATGCAAGAGTGTACGTCGGTCAACGGGCTGGGTGTTCTCAGCTCGTCCTGCGTCGGCATTCCTCGTCATCTGCTTGCTCGTTGCTCACCTCCCTCGTGGACGACGACGAGGAGGGTTGTTAATAGCCACCTCGGAAGCTGGCTGAGTCCGAGATCGGAGAGTCATGCCGAGGGGAGGTGGTCCTTCGATCTGAGGTGGAGGAGGAAGTGCGCCATCGGTGGGAGGGATCTCGTCCATGTGAGTTCGCTCCTCCTCGTTAGTAACACTTGCAAGATTTCCGTCCTCTATTGGTAACAAAATTGCAATTATACCAGAATTCTTATCAAAGCCCAAACAAAGTTGCAAACGGCCCAAAGTTACCAAACGGACAATTTTTCAGCAAACAAGATTTTTCGGCCAAAATAACAATTTTCCGGCCAAAAATAGAACAAATTTCAAATGCCGAAACAGGATTCACTTGCGATTGTTAATGCAACAGATTTCCGGCCAAAAAGCAACTTTTTCGGTCAAATCAAATGTACTCGAGCAACAAAATTTCCAGGCGAAGGTGATTTTGCAGGTGAACTGAAATTTATGGCCAAAATCACAATTTTTTCGGATGAAAATAGGTTCAAGCGAACAGAAATTCTGGCTATCCAATGGATGATTGAATCGATTCCCGACAATGGAACCAAACTGATGCTGCTCGAATCAGCCCAAATTCAGCGGTCAGTTGTACTCCAGCGATTGAATAGCCTGAAAAAAAAGACAAAAAACACATAAACTAAGCCGGGGCTTTTCCGGCGAAGGCCCTCCGGCGTGAGAGTAAGTATTGGTGTTTTAAGAGAGAGAAATCAATTTGACAGAGTTTAGGGTCAAAAAGATAACGTACCCAATAATGTGAATTATTGCTTGTATTTATAGGTAGAATAATGTAGAATCCTTATTGAATTGGATTTCTAAGAGATAAGATATGAATCCTAAGAGGATTATATATGTTTGAGGAGTCCTTGTTGGACCTGAATTTGGTAAGCTAGGCGGTTACGATCCTAGAGAGATTATAACTGCTGAATGTCCTTAATTGAGTAGGACTGGTACAAACTCTGCACGATAGCCGAGATGCCCCTTCCTCGTCATACGTAGCTTGATCGGCATACGATGAGCCGGGGAAGAGATATGAAGGAATTGGGGAGGTCCAATTCCTGATAATTGGATAGCCGAGGAGACCTCCTCGTCGTCAAGGGAGCCTAGCTCGGCCTTGGAGGGAGGTCTTCCTCTTCATCGGGTCGGCTCCTTGATCATTTCGCCCATTAAGCCTAGGTCGGCTAAGGGTAATGACGAGAAGGCTTAGGTCGAGGAAGGTAGGGAAGCCCAAGCTCTTCCTCGTACATTATCTTGGCAGGATTATGTTTAGGGCCCAATCCACTTGGGCCTTGCCCGGACTAGCCCATATTCGTACTTATGTTTATACCGTTCAGATGATTTTCTCTAGGGGTAGGGGTGTAAATGGTTCGATTTGGTTTGTTTTGGGGAAATTTACGTATCGAATCAATTGTTATCGATTTGGGAAATTTTCAAAATGAAATGAACTATGAAAAAATTTAACCGAACCAAACCAAACCTCTATGGTTTGGTTCAGTTTGGTTCAAAACGTAGTTCAATTATTTGGTTCAAATCATGGTTTGTACTGCGGTACATACCGTGATTCATATCATGGTTTATACTACGGTTAAAACCACGATTCAAATCGCAACTCATTTTTATATTTGTTTAAATTTTTCGTGATCTCGCAGTAAAAGCGAAAGATGTGAGTGTTAAGAGAAAAGTCGAAGAAAGACAGAGACTAGAGTAAGAAAGAGGCCGATAGAATAGAAGAAAAACACTTTACAATATTGGACCGTGTACAAAACTTATTTATTTATTTGTCGCATTAATGATAACAAATGATGAAATTAATATTAAATAAATTACACAACGGGGGTTAGGATTATTTTATATAATTTAGGTTTTCATTTATTGATATAACACGAAATAAGTGCAGAATCTTAAAATTTTTCAAGTAACTAAAAATCAATTCAAAATTGGTGATTTCTGCTGTGAAATCTATGATAGATGGTAAGATAAAACGTCAGACAAAATTTTTAGAATATACACGCGAGAGAGAAAGAGAAAGAGAGAGCGGTGATGAAAATGGTGTTTACGGCCTCAACATATGTTGGGCTCACTTATTGGGCCTCTTAATATTTATAAATTTTGCAATTCACTTGATCTATTATGAATAAATAGTCAATTGTATAAAAAAATTATAATATTTTTACGAAAACATTAAAATTCGTAATTAATGATTAATTATTAAATTAATTAATTTAAATTAAAATAAATCTTTAATTATAATAGACATTATAAAATTTAAAATATAAATATATTTAACATTTTTATAAATATTTATTGTAAACTCAGGTGGGACGAAAAAAGTATTATTTTATCTTTAGTTTATAATTTTTTACATTGATATTTATTTAAAATTTAACTTTATTTGAAATATTTTCATACTTATACAATTAACGCATGAGTAGTGTAGCACTAGTGTCAGTCATAATATTGTTAAGCCATGTGGATTATTGTTCATTTTCAATTACCATAATAATACTGTAGTTCATTGTCCCAAGTAAGATATTACGTTGAGGAAACTAAATGACAAATGAGACGACTGAGGATAAATTATTTCTCTCCTCATCAAGAAATAAGCTCTGTTTTAAAAACTCTCCGTTTATAAAACTGTGTACCAGACGAACACTAATACGCAAATCAGTAAAATATATAACTGACAAATTAAATGAGATAATTATTTGGGATGTAGTGGGTAATAAAATGAACGGAGGTCTTGATATCTAGAAATAGTGGGAAATAAAATGTGAGAAATTTGGTAACAAGTGGTTCCATGAGGGATGTTGGCTGCTCTCAATTTTTGGCAAATAATGTTAATATAATAGGCAAGGAAGGAAGGCGGCAATATTCTAGTCCAACTAAACATGTGATAAAATTGTTTTATCAATAGGTGGTCTTGGATGACTGATTTGGAGCTTCATCAAACAATATCATAACTAACAACCAGATTTTAAGGAGATAAAAATGTCTCAAATAACTCCAACTTAAATGTGTGGTAGATTAGTTACATTTTATAGTGATTTTTGATGCACTTTTCCCTTCATAATTATATATTGATGACGCCAAGCTTTTCAGGGTCAAGAGCGGTTCAAGGATATCTGACTTGATATATTTGGTGGTTTGTTGTACCTAGAACACAACGCAAACAAGCACCGTTAAGGTCAAAGTTGGATGTTACTCCAACTCAGACCCTCAGTGTGAGTAAGAATCGAGATATATAAGACGTTTGAATGTCTTGGAGTGTGTGTATGTGTTTAGGGTTTAGAGTAATATGGCTTACTCAATATATTTGGAACTTACCTTGCCCAAGGGGACAAAGGTCTTCTATTTATAGGCAATGGAGAGGTGCTTGTTGATGTAAGCAATGAGATCAGCCCTAGAGGGCACTTTGGTATTTGACCGCCTACACGTGTCCGTAGCTAATTGGTCCTGTCAGGGAGGGAACATTGACTGTAAAGGGGACATGGATGAAAGGGACATGAGCCGTGTACATGGCTTGACGCATTAAATGAAATAGTAGGTGCCTGTCTGAGCCGCATTAAATGCGTGATGGGGGAGCCGGCAACTTGCATGTCAGAGCCAGTAAGCTAACTTGCTCAGTAAGGCTTGACATTAACCGGGAGGCAGGTGAGATAACCGGGAGGCAGGTATGAGCCCGCGGTCAACATCTTGGGCGCGATCAAAGGTATTTGACGCGGGCACGGATGGAGCGGTCATACCTCCTGCGGGCACTGACCCAGCGGTCATAGATCGTGCGGGCACCCATATAACGGTCAGGATCCCTCCGGTCTTTGAGATGGATGATGCGGGGAGGAACGCGGTCTTGACCTCAAGGGCCTATCTGTCCGCGGTCTTTTCCTCAGCGGTTTAGGAAATGCCACGTCACGTCACCGGTTCCTTAGATCAGACCGAGCGTGGGCCCGATCCAGTAGGCACGGGCTCATCAATGGCCCCTAGCTCCAATTGTGTGATTATTTATGGTCTGAGCGAGGAACTACTAGAAGCTCTGTTGGATCAGACCGCTACCTTGGCGAGCACCAGTGTTAGCGTTTTTTGTTGGTTGTTGCTTTGCCTTCTGGGCTTATAGGCACATTCGGGAGGAACCAGTGGGAGACACGTGGCCCCTTGCATGCTCTGCCTCCCGGTTTACAAGTGGGCCCCTTGTTATATGAAAATACAGCTCGTGGTAGGTACGGAGTGCACGTGTCAGTCATCCAAGGGGTACCATAAATGCAAAATGGGGAATTTTTTGAATTTTCAAACGTTTGGAGACGGTTCATGGTTCGAGGAGCGGTTTGTGGGCTAATTAATACGGGTTAAACGGGTTAACCCGTATAGGTAGGCCTTATAAATACCAAACCCTTGAACCTCAAACCCTTTTTACCGTCTTCAAACCTTCAAAGAGCTAGAGAGAGAATTTTGCTGCGAATTTTGTGTTTGCGTCTTTCGAATCCAACCCTCAAGCTTTTCCTTCGTAAGTAATTTTTAGTGTTTCTTCTTCATCTCCTTCTATTTCTTTGGGTTTTGAATATGACTACTCGTGAATTTGGACCCCGCCGTCCCATAGAGTTAGGAGATGGGAGCACTTCAGATACCTTCGCCATTTGTAAACGGACAGGGGGAATATTTAGGATGGTAGGACTGGGGTGGCTAAGGCTGTCCCTGTCTAGCTTTTTGTATTTTTGTGAGAAATTCCAATGGGGGCCGTTTGTCCCACCCAGGTTGTGGGAGGCCAAGAGAAAATATATAATGAACCGCGATGTACTGGTGTTGGGGGATACTAGGAGGTTAAGAAATTTTGTTATGGGGGGTTTTGTGCAGGTTTCCCCGCGAGAGAGATTCGGCTTTGAACGCCGTTGAACTAGTGAGGAGAGCGATCTGTGTCCCCGACGAGATAACTGACTGGGAGAAGTGTGAACTAATGGACCTTAATCAAGTGAATGAGAAGCGGGCACAAGACCCCGCGGATCTGAATGATCCTTTGGACGCTCTGCCCCTGAGGACAATTTTTCCCAATGTGTCCGCGGCCCCTAGTGCGTATCCAATTGAGTTGAGTAGCAGTGAGGAGCTTGACCCCCTCAATTTTGAGGTGATCGGAGGCGGTGAGAATGAAACTGAATTGACCTCTGCCCACGGTGATGCCACCGATCTCTTTGGCCCGACGAGCTCGGAGACCGAGGAGGATGACCGCGAGGAAGAGGATAGGAGGGCTGCGGGGACCTCTAAGAAGGCTGCTGAGACCACGGAGATTTTTGATGCCTTTGAGGACTCTGACTCCGAGGAGGAGATGGTTGTGGCCCCTGCCCGGAATAAAGGCAAGAGGCCAGCTGCTGAGGCGAAACCTGGCCGTGGCCGCAAGAGAAAAGCCAAGGAAGTGGCTACCATTGACTGGGAGGAGGAGATATACGAGCTTTACAATGTTGACCGCAATGCCTTCCGTGTCCGCACCCTTGGACATGTACAGATAAAGGGGAAGAACAAGCTGCGGCCAGAAACAGTAGCAGATGTCCGCGAGGACAATAGGGCCTGTGTTTTTTATGGCTCCCAATTTGAGAATGGCCTGAGGCTGCCCCTGGACTAAGGTTGTAAATGAATCAAACTTTTTTTTATTCGATTCGATATTCGATTCGAGTATTCGGTATTCGTATTCGAAAATTTCGAATTCGAATTCGAATTCGAATCTTTATATTGATTCGATTAGTAAACGAATACGAATAATATATCACGATATTCGATTCGAGTATTCGCGAATATTATTCGAATAATATATATATATATATATATATATATATATATATATATATATATATATATATATATATATATATATATATATATTAATTAATATATATATATATATATATATATATATATATATATATATATATATATATATATATATATATATATATATATATTAATATATATATTAATATATATTTAATATTAATAATTAATAATTATATATATAAAATGAAATCTAATTCTAATTTTTTACCCTAACCCTAGAGAAGAGAGTAGAGAGAAGAAGTAGAGAACTGAGAAGTGAGAACCGAGAAGAAGAGAACGACGGCGCTCCCTCACACCGATCCTTTACCGTCGCCTCACCTTGCCGACGCCGCTTCGCCTCGCCTGTAACTTCCTCTCTCGCCTTTCTCTCTGTCTCTCGTTAATAAATCTTAGATTAGTTTAACCAATCATCTGATTCACCCTCTTCACTCACTCCTGTATTCATATGGCCAGGTTACGCGCAGTCCACAGATTGGGATTGTCTTTTAGGAATGCTCGTTAAAGGTGAAATTGAAAATACAGTCAGTGAGGTAAGCTGCATATTATCACTTCTGCTGTCAATTTTTTTGGGAAGCAACCAAAATGGGTGTCAATTTTTCAATTTTTTGGACCAACATTAAGCAACTAAAAGTGAATTTAGTTGCTTCCCAAAAAATTGACACCCATTTTGGAAAGGAGTAAGAGTATTCATTGGTGAATACAGTATTTGTTCTTTAACAATGTGTTAATCCTATCTTAATTGTCTGATACAAATATAATACAGGTGAAGCTCATGGTGCTTTGGATTCTTTTCCCGTATGTTTGACAATTGAAGTGTTGATACAAATATTATAAAGTTACTTGCAATATGGCTTGCTGAGTTGCTACTTGCTGTTGCCTTGTTGGGTTGATGCCTTGCTGAGTTGCTACTTGCTGTTGCCTTGTTGGGTTTTTTTTTTTGTTATGAAACTGAGTTGCTGTTGCCTTGCTGCTTTATGACTTGGTTACTGATGTCTTTTTTTTTTTTATGAAACTGTAAGGAATGATTGTATTTAAAACAATGTTGGCTGCATGGATTTGGATTTGGATGATTGTATTTAAAACTTATGTTGGCTGCTTGTTACAGATTTTACAATTTTTTTTTTTTTTTTAATAAAACTGCTTGTTATGAAACTGAGTTGCTGTTGCCTTGCTGCTTTTTTTTTTTTAATCCCAGGCGTCCGCAGGCAGCATTGCACACAAGGCTTGGTATTAGGCTGGGCCGGATATTGGTTTGCACACAAGGCTTGGTATTGGGCTGGGCCGGATATTGGGCTGGGCTTGGTATTGGGTTGTGCTTGTTATTGGGCCTCAAATCGAATACTCGAATCGAATCGAATTATTCGAATATCAATTTCGAATCGAATACGAATCAATTTTTTTATTCGAATACGAATCGAATACGAATCGATTATAATATTCGAATACGAATCGAATACGAATCGAATACGGTGATATTCGATTCGATTCGATTCGTTTACACCCCTACCCTGGACCCCTTCTTCTATTTTTTCTTGGAGTTTAATGTCTGCCTGCCAATGCACCTGACTCCTAATGCCATCAGGGCTCTTGTTTCCTTCATAACCGCTTGTAGGGTCTTGGGTTATGAACCAACTCTCTCTGGGCTTTATGCCTATTATCAGAACCAAGTCTCCAATGGGAACCTGAGCCTGAAGGCTAAAAACTACTCTGCCCGGACCTTCTCTCCCCCAACAAACAAATTTGACCAATGGAACCAGAGGGACATCTTGGTCATAGAGTCTAGGTTTGGTTGACCCTTCCCCAAGCCTTCAAATCATGTTCCGATGAGGGTGACCGTTAAGAACTACCCTGACCCTTTTCCTTCCGAGGCTATGCGAGTTGCCCTGGAATCCTATCTGGCCAAGTACATAGCCAATGATGTGGAGCCTGTATATGATGTGGGCGCTACCGTTGAGTTTGAGCCCCTCCTCGTCTACTCAGGGGTGGCTCCTCAAAGGGAGGGCGCCCCGTATGCCCCTAGAGTAGAGATAGAGGCCCAGCCTCGTGACCCTTATTGGAGGGTGCACGAGTTTTATCAGTTTGAGGCCGATTGTAAGACCTGCATGCTGGGCGCTGAATACGTGCCTCCGGAACTAATTGGTCTCTGACTCCTAATGAACTGCACTTTTTCTATTGCCTTTTCATTTTTCGAACCGTCTTCTAACCATTTTTCTTTCCTTTCAGAGTAGACCCCGAAGAATACAATTTCTGATGGCCCCATTAAGTGCTGCTCAGCTGAAGGCCAAGAATATGAAGGCCCAGAAAGAAGCTGTCGCGAGGAGGCAAGCTGAGATGGCTGGGGTAGCGGGCAAGGGTGCCACTATGCCCGTTGCGAATAGGAAGACCGGTGAACCTCTGACCGGTCCAAAGGTTATCCCCACAACCGGGGAGCTGCCTCTACCCCCCAGGGGTCCTCCCCCCGTCGGCGCTATCCGCGCATCCTCTCCTGGCCGCACAATTTCTTTCGGGAATAACAAAGAGCCCAAGAAGAGGACCGAAAGGGACGAAGAGTTGGGGCATGGACAAAGAGGGTCCAAGCTTCAGAAAATTGGGGATGCACCCCTCCGGGCTACCACTGCCCCCGCTGCGGTTTCATCCACTTCTCCCCCCGTAGGGGGCTCAATCTGCTCAGTCTCCTATTCGGTGGGCCCCCTGGTTACTCGCGAGGAGACACTGGCCGTCAGAAAAAGGCTATCTGATGTGCCCGCAGTTACCGGGGTGGACATTTATGCCCGGAATGCCAACAACTCGTCCGTGGGGATTGGCCTTATCAATCGGCTCTACTCCCCTGACTTTTACAAAGGGGTAGCTGCCCAAGAGAATGCCTCTGCCTTGGTGGGGGACATAGGCCTTGCCCTTACTGAGGTTTGGACTTGTTTCTCTTTGCTTTCACACTTTCCCTCTTGCGATCTTTGTCTAACTCTCGCTCTCTTTCCTCGCAGGTGGGCAATAAAGTGTTGAGGCTGCGGGAGAGCTGCGATGGCCTGACCGCTGAGGTGGATGAAAAAACCAAGATCTTGGCAGAATAACTCCGCGAGCAGGGTGAGCTGGAGTAGAAGGTCCAGACCCTGAACTCCCTCCTTGAAGACAAGGAGAAAACCCTCTCCACTAAGGAGGCTGATTTGAAGGGTTTTCAGGAACGGCTGACGGAGGTGGAGAATAGCTTGAAAAAAGCTAAGGGGGAGAGGGATGAGCTCCGGGGCAAGAGAGCAGAGTGGGAGCCAAGGAATGCCGAGCTGTGCAAAAGGCTGGAGGCATCCAAGGCCACTATCTCCACTTTGGAGATCAAAGTTGACAAGCTCTCTGAGCAGTTGCTTCCACTCATGCAGTTTCAGTTGGAGAGGGATGCTATGCTGCTCGCTGCTCAGACGGAAGCGGTGGAGGAGTATAAAAACTCTGAGGAATTCAAGAATTTCCTCATCGCTGAGAATTTGGCTCAGTACGAGGCTGGCTGTCGGACCCAGCTCCGGAATGTTGCTGCCACGGGCAAGTTCTCCGCTCACCAGTTGGCCATTATTGGCTCACTTGTTGCTACTGATGCGGAGTGCCTGCCCGGGCATGCGCTAGTCCCCTTCACCGAGGATGATATCAAAGCCCTCGAGCTGGCCGTTGCGGCCTCTCTGTCTGCCATTTGTGAGGTCACGTCCACCACTCTCATCGGAGAGATTGATACTCTAAGATTTGGGGATGACCCAATATCTTACGAGGAGGCCATTGCTCGCGTCCTTCCCAACAACTTTCACGCAAGCGGGAGGTTTCATGTCCAACAGCGCTTGGATTTTTTTGGGGTTAGCCTCTATTCCTCGCTGGTTGACCATGATCCAAGGAACTTGCCCGCCTTCACCCCAAACGCACATTTTAGTGGATTTAGTTTCATATTGTTGCGGCGCAAGTTTTGGAAGGTTTCCTCCACGTCGAGCTCGTGGGAGTTTTCCTTTGTCTTTATAACCATGTCATCAATATAGGCCTCAAGGTTTACGCCAGTTGGTTCTTGAAGACCAGTTGACCATTCTTTGATAGGTGGCTCGCATTTTTAGCCCGAAGGGCATCATTGTGTAACAATAAGTCTTGCCCGCAGCGATGAAAGCTACGGAGCGGACATCTTCAGGAGCCATCTGGATCTGATGGTAGCCGGAGTATGCATCAATGAATCTCAATACTCTGTGGCCGGCTATTGAATCCACCAATCTGTCTATGTGAGGAAGAGGGAAGCAGTCTTTGGGGCATGCTTTGTTGAGATTCGTGAAATCAACACACATTCTCCACTTGCCGTTGGATTTTTTGACCATCACTACATTGGCCAGCCATTTGGGGTAGGAAATCACCTTTATTATCCCCGCTTTGAGCAATTTTTACACCTCTTCCTTGATCGCGATCTCTTTCTCCGGGGAGAAATATCTTGACTTTTGATGAATGTTCTTGAAGGATGGGTCATCATTGATTTTATGGAGGATCACGTCCTCGCTGATTCCTTGCATATCCTCCACCCTCCAAGCGAACACATCACAATTTGCTCTAAGGAACTCGATGAGGATCCTTATTTCCTCACAGTGAATTTCTAGCCCGACCTTAACAGTTTGCTCGGGGAAGTGGAAGTTGATGACCACCTTCTCGAGCTCGTCGTTAGGTTGAAGGTCGCTGATCTCACGATTGTGCAAGGAGTAAATGATAATAGTTGGGGGGTTGACCTGAGCTCCGGTCAGCGTTGCCATGGAATATATGGTCTCACGGTCCATTGTCCCTTCAATTCCTCGATCAATGTAACCTCCCTCAACTGGGGCCAACTGTTTTGATTTTCTGCTCGTCTTGAGCTCCACCTTAGTGGTATGGAAAGAAAGCATGCCAATTGGAATGGGTGGCGACACAAGTGCTAGGGCCTTTCCCTTCTTCAATTTGTCCTCGCCCTCTATCTGCGGGCAGGATGTCTGGCTCTTATTAGCTTTTCTCTTCTCCTCAAGTGCTCGGAGAAATCTCCCGGGCTGGTTCTTGATGGTAGCAACCCCACCCAGGGTGTTAAATTTCACCCTTTGGTGGGGGACGGAAGCAACTATTCCCAATTCGGCCTGAGCAGTTACGCCGAGAATGGCATTGTATTGGGAAGGAAGATCGACCACCATAAATGTTATTTTGGCCGTCTTCTGCATGGGTTTTTCCCCAATAGTTACTTCAAACACAATCGTTCCCTTTACCCCTACGGCGTGATTTGTGAACCCCTCAAGCATGCCCGCGTAAGGAGTAAGATTAGCCTCAGTCATTCTCATGTCTATCAAGGTATGATAGTAGAGTATGTCCCTGGCCGCCCCTGTGTCAACCAAAACTCGGTGTATGTTGGCCCGGTTGATTTTCATATGGATAGTTAGGGGCTGAGTAGAGTGAAATAGGGAGGAGGCAAGTTCACTCTTCTTGAACCCTATTTCTTGCTCTTCCTCAGGAGTCATTGGGGGAATTAGGAAAACCTTCTCCAATATTCGAATCTGGAGGGAGAGCTGCTTGTTGGAGGGAGGCTCCTCGCCGATGAAATTAATGTCATAATCCCCCAAATCATCATCATAATGGTCTCTTTCATTCCTCTTCGGGCCACGCGTGCCTCGTGCCCGCTGCTGATTATTATTATTTGGGGCGTTTTTGTTTCCCTTAACCCACTTTGTCAGCTCCCCGTCATTGATTTTTTGTTGAATAATTTGCTTCAACTGGAAGAAGTCCTCAGTTCCGTGCCCTTAGTCGTTATGATACTCACAGAACTTGGCCCTGCTCCTCTCATTTGGTTTTCGAAGCATTGGGGGAGGAGGAGGAAAGTCTGAGGCTCTCATGATTACCACTCTTGGCTCGGTGAGCTCGGTATAAACTGTTTCATCCACCGTTTTCCGGAGTTTATCCGACCCACGACCTCTGTTCTTGCCCTGGTTATTGGTGCGGGCAGGCTCTGGGGTAGTCTCTTGGACTTGGCTTATCCTTTCTTTTGCTGAAGCTCGGGGAGCGGGCATGCTGGGCTCTTCGGCGGATGCAATGGCCGAGGCCCTTTCATACATCTCCTCTACGGTTTTTGGCCGGCTGGAGGCAAAATTCATCTTGAGGAAAGAGGAGCTGAGGCCGCCCTCAAAACAGAGTCTAATGTCTCCTTCCTCTAAATCCACAATCTCCTCGCTCACCTTCCTGAACCGAGATATGTAATCCTTTGTAGGCTCGTTTGGGGCCTGCTTGACGCGGACAAGGTCTGTCTTTGGTCTAGCGGGCACACCTGCCCCAGCAAAGGCATTGAGGAAGATGCTTCTAAACTGACTGAATGATTGGATGGACCGGGGCTTGAGGGCTAACATCCAAGATACGTCCTTGCCCATGAAAGTTGCAGCCAATGCTTTGCACATCACGGACTCGTCCGAGGAGAATAAAGCCATTTGTCCCTCAAATCGTCCCATATGGCTCTTGGCATTTTTGGAGCCATCATAGGTGTCCATCTGGGGGGGCTTGCCCCTCTGAATAGGTGCCCGAGCGATCTTATTAGTGAAGGCATCCATGGTGTGGCCACACCTCTGGGCGGCCTTTTGGTGGGTCTCCCACATCTCGTTCATAAACTTGATAAATTCTGGGCTCTGATTATCAACCTTTTGTTTTTTAGCCCGTGGAGTCACGGCCTTCTCCTTGGCCGGGGCCAAGGGTCTGGCTTTGGACTTCGCACGTAGATTTGATTGGGCCTCTTCTCCAACCTCCTCGCTATCCTCTACATGCACCACACTGCGTCTGGCCGGCTGTCCGCGATCAAGGGTTGGTTCAACCCGGTTTGCCCCCCTAGCTTGACTAGCAAGCGATTTAGGGGGAGCTCGTTGGGAGAACCTTTGTGACCCTTAGGGGAACTGGAGCCCTCCGTTGGCCTCTATTTCGAACATCTCCATTTGAGCATCTGCGACGGCCATGGCCTCAGCGATCAGCTTGGATTTGGAGGCCAGAATCTCTTGCCTCCTCAGGGTTTGCTCCGGGGAGAGTGGAGTGGTTAAGGCGGTGTTTTTTATATTAGGTTGGGGAGTTATGCGGCTGTTGTCTAGTAGGGCTTGGGCCTTCTCCGCACGAATCTCGTCGGTTAGCTTATGCATAGCCCTCTGACCAGGGGAGAGGCTGTGTTGTGGCTGAGAACGTGCCCCCATTCTGTAAAAAATGGAGGTTGTAGCCTTACCCTTATTGACATTGGAAGGCGAGGCCTGGTTATCCTCCTCAATGGTCAAATGACCAGCATTTTGCAAGGTTTTAGACATGCTCCAAAAAGAAGAAAATGACTGAAAAGAAGTGTCTTTTGACAGTCAGCTGTTTAGGACACAAAGTGTGCCTGAAAACAAAGATTTTTTAAACGGGAAACCAAATGAAAGTCGTCGTTCCCGGCAATGGAACCACTGATGACGCCAAGCTTTTCAGGGTCAAGAGCGGTTCAAGGATATCTGGCTTGATATATTTGGTGGTTTGTTGTACCTAGAACACAACGCAAACAAGCACCGTTAAGGTCAAAGTTGGATGTTACTCCAACTCAGGCCCTCGGGTGTGAGAGTAAGAATACTGAGATATATAAGACGTTTGAATGTCTTGGAGTGTGTATATGTGTTTAGGGTTTAGAGTAATATGGCTTACTCAATATATTTGGAACTTACCTTGCCCAAGGGGACAAAGGTCTTCTATTTATAGGCAATGGAGAGGTGCTTGTTGATGTAAGCAATGAGATCAGCCCTAGAGGGCACTTTGGTATTTGACCGCCTACACATGTCCGCAGCTAATTGGTCCTGTCAGGGAGGGAACATTGACTGTAAAGGGGACATGGCTGAAAGGGACATGAGCCGTGTACATGGCTTGGCGCATTAAATGAAATAGTAGGCGCCTGTCTGAGCCGCATTAAATGCGTGATGGGGGAGCCGGCAACTTGCATGTCAGAGCCAGTAAGCTAACTTGCTCTGTAAGGCTTGACATTAACCGGGAAGCAGGTGAGACAACCGGGAGGCAGGTATGAGCCCGCGGTCAACATCTTGGCGCGATCAAAGGTATTTGACGTGGGCACGGATGGAGCAGTCATACCTCCTGCGGGCACGGACTCAGCGGTCATAGATCGTGCGGGCACCCATATAGCGGTCAGGATCCCTCCGGTCTTTGAGATGGATGATGCGGGGAGGAATGCGGTCTTGACCTCAAGGGCCTATCTGTCCGCGGTCTTTCCCTCAGCGGTCTAGGAAATGCCACGACACGTCACCGGTTCCTTAGATTAGACCGAGCGTGGACCCGATCCAGTAGGTACGGGCTCATCATATATAGTTATATGTATCTTGTACATATATATATATAGAGAAACTTAATCATTTATGGTATATGTACATTATAAAAATAAATAAATATTGAATGAATATACACACACATATGTATATAATTCGGGAATTATTACTTTATAATTTTATTACGCCATTAATAAATAAATTTTTTATTATCTAATGCATTCAGCGAAAATATTAATTTATAATAGAGTCGGTCTCTGGAGAAACGCGTTTCTCCATAAGTTATGGAGAAACGTGTTCTGGATATCCATTCCAAAGCTTTTGGATATCCAGAAGCTTTGGAACGGATATTCAGAAAAAAGATTTGGGGCAAAGACCAAGCTTCTGGATATCCATCCCAAAGCTTCTGGATATCCAGAAGCTTTGGAGCGAATATCCAGAAAAAAAGTTTGGGGCAAAGGCCAAGCTTCTGGATATTCAGAAGCTTTGGAACGGATATCCAGAAAAAAAGTTTGGGGCAAAGGCCAAGCTTCTGGATATCCAGAAGCCTTGGCATGCGTTATCGCGCGACAAGTCGGGACGCGTTTCTCCATAAGTTATGGAGAAACGCGTTTCTCCCCAGATTTTACGTTTATAATACTGATGAGCCTGGACCAGCTAGACCGGGCCCAAGCTCGGTCTGGTCCAAAGGCCCAGCATGTGGCGTGTCCTAGGCCGCCAGAGTCAAGACCGCGGAGAGATAGAACCTCAAGGTCAAGACCGCGTTCCTCTCTTACCATCCCAGACAAAGACAGAAGGGATCCAGATCGTCAGCCAGGTGACCGCGGGAGTTATGACCGTCCCAACCGTGCCTGCGTCAAATATCATTGACCGCGCCCAAGATCTTGACTGCGGTCTCATCCCAGACTCCCGGTCGTCTCACCAGACTCCCGATTAAATATCAAAGCTTACTGAGCAAGTTACTTACTGGCTCTGACAGGCAAGTAGCCGGCTTATTTCCATCACATTGAATGCATGGCTCAGGCGCCTACTATCTCATTTAAAGCGCCACGCCAGATACACGACTCCTGTCCACATCAACGACATCCCCTCTGCAAGTGAATCTAACTTTACTGACAGAGCCAATCCTATGCGGACACGTGTACCTGGTTAAAGACTAAGATGCCCTCTAAGGCTGATCTCATGGCTTACCTCAAAAAGCACCTCTCCATCACCTATAAATAGAAGACCTTCGTCCCCTTGGATAAGGTAAGTGCCAAATTGATATTGTAAGTCATATTACTCAAACCCTAAACACACAAACACTCTAAGATGATTCCAATTCTTATTCTCGGGTTCTTATACTCTTTAAGATATCTTATTCTTACGCCCGCGGGCCTGAGTTGGAGTAACATCCAACTTAGACCTTAACGGTGCTTCCTTGTGTTGTGTTCTAGGTACGCATCAAATATATCCTGCCAGATATCCTTCAACCGCTCTGACCCCAAAATCTATGGCGTTATCAGTGGTTCCATCGCCGGGAAAAATCATAATTTTCTCGTAAACTTTTGTGTCAAAACATCCATCGTGTTCTAAACACTTGCTGTCAAAAAAGCCATTCTTTTTCAGCCTTTTTTCAAACATGTCTAAAACTCTTGGAAATGCCGGTTATTTAACACTCCCTGAAGGTGACCAAGCTTTTCCTTCGAATATCAATCCTGTGAGACCAAGCACCTCAGCCTTTCTCAGGTTGGGGGCCCGTTCTCAAAGCTTGAACATCCTCTCCCCTGTTCAAAGGGATCTGAAGAGGCTTGCTGAGGATGCCAGGAAAGAAAAAACTTTGGCCCTCCTAACTAACAGCCCAAAAACTCCTCCTCTACCTACCACTCTTAAAACTCCTATTCCTTCCCCAAACACTCCTATCACTCCAGAACTGATCCTCAAAAGACAGGAAGCCCTGGCCGCAAGGTCCAAACTGGTAGCTGAGGCCATGGCCATCAATGATGCTCAGTTGGAATTAGTAGAGCTGGAAGCAAACGGTGGAGTATCCCTCCAAGCAGGGTCCCAAAGGTTCTCTCAACGAGTCCCCGCTAACTCGTTTGCTAGTCAAGCTAGGGGGGAAAAACGGGCAGAACCGACCTTCAACCGCGACCAGGCAGAGATGGAGGATGTTGTGGAAATTTATGATAGCGAGGAGAAAGGGGAGGAGGCTCAATCTAATCACCGTGCGAAGTCCAAAGCCAGATCCGTGGCTTACTCCAAGGGGAAGGCCGTGACTCCGCATGCTAAGAAGCCAAGGGTGGATGACCAGAACCCGGAATTTGTCAAATTCATGCACCATTTGTGGGAAACCCATCAGAAAACGGCCATGAAGTGTGGCCGCACTATGGATGCATTTAGTGACAAAATTGCCCGGTCACCCATACAAAAACGGAAAACCCCCCAGATGGAAACATATGATGACTCAAAAAATGCCAAGAGCCATATGGGGCGGTTTGAAGGGCAGATGGCCCTATTCTCTTCGGATGAAGCGGTGATGTGCAAAGCCTTGGCCGCAACATTCACGGGCAAAGCATTACCTTAGATGCTGGCCCTTAAGCCCAAGTCCATAAGAACCTACAATCAGTTCAGGCACCTCTTCCTGAACGCATTTGTTGGGGCAGGCGAGCCAGCCCGGCCTAAGATAGACCTGGTCCGAGTCAAGCAAGCTGCGACGGAGACCACGAAAAGCTACATCTCTCGATTCAAAAAAGTGAGCGAGCAAATTGTAGATCTAGAAGAGGGTGACATCCGACTTTGTTTTGAAGGCAGTCTCTCCTCCAGCTTCTTAAAAATGAACTTTGCCTCCAACAGGCCTAAGAGCATGGAGGAGATGTACGAAATAGCTTCGGCCATTGCCTCAGCAGAAGAGCCTAACAAGACCGATGCTCGCGGTCCAGTTAAAGAGAGGATCAGCCAAGTCCAAGAGACAGGCCAGGGATCTGCCCGCAGCAACAACCAGGGGAAAAATTGTAGCCGCGGCACTGACAAGCTCCGGAAACTAATGGATGAGACAGTTTTCACTCCTCTTAATGATTCGCGAGCAGTTATTATGAGAACAATGGAACTTCCCCCTCCTCCCCCATGAGCAGAAAGCCGAATGAGAGGAGTAGGGCAAAATTTTGTGAGTATCACAATGACCACGGTCACAGCACAGAAGATTGCTTCCAGCTGGAACGAATCATTCAGTAGAAAATCAACAATGGGAAGTTGACAAAATGGTTACAGGACCATAATGCAAATACTTCCAATAATGCCAATAATACCCAACGAGCACGAACACTACGTAGCCCCGAGAGGAAGGAGAGAGATAACAAGGACGACGATGAGTTGGGTGATTATGAGATCAATTTCATTAGAGAAGAAACTCCATCCAACAAACAGCTCTCCCTCCAGATCAAAACCTTGGAGAAAGTCTTCTTAATCCCCCCATGTGTAAGTGCTCCAATTTGAGCTTGTTAGAATTTTCGTTAGAAAATTAACGAAAGTTATAACATTTCTAACAATTCCTAACAATCCTAACTTTTCTAACAAAGTGAGGGTAAAATGGGCATTAAATGGGCATTGTTATTTAAGGTTAAACCTCAAAAAGAATCTCAAAAAGTAAAACAAAAGGAATAAAACCACAAATAGAAATGGCTGGGAACAATAAACTGGCTGTTAATTTGAAATTTCAAAAAGAAATATTCCTCTTGTCCAAAGCTGGAGCTGCATTTAATGAACAGTGCACGCTGAAGGATCCCATCCACGCGGATAGGTTTGCATCTTTCAGAGGGCTATAAATTGAGCCCTCCAATACAAAAATAAGGAGCCACAACACCAATTGCACCGAACCTCCGGCAAAATATAGAGAGAAAACAAAGGAGAATTCTTCAAGAATTGTCACCTTTTTCTCTCCAATCTTTCCCAACTCACACTCATCCACTCACTCTCATATTCAAGCCTTAAACACTCATACACTCAAGCCAAAAACTCAAGAACACAAGGAAGATTGGTAAACCCTCCTTCTCCTTACCCTAAACTCCAACCATGCATGCATTTGCAAACTACAAAATGTAGTTCTTTCATCTTCTTGCTTTAGATCTAAGAAGATCACCATGGAAGACCATCTCCATGGATGATCTTCTACAAAGATCAAAATTATTTTCAAGTTCTCTTACTTTCTTGCAAAGAAAACTCATTTTCAAAACCCTAAAAACCATTTTCAAGCATCAAATCTCATTTTCAAAGGATAAAAATCCCCTTCCCAAGCAAATGAAATGCTTAGTCCTAATGTACCCCAAGGATGGTTTGGTATAGTTGATTCACCACTAAAATGTCTAGTGATCACTAACCAAAACCTAGGGAAATGGGGACAAGCATGGATACAAAACCCCCCTTAAAATCATATTTTCTCTCTTGGGAAGTTGCTGTCCAGTAGCAATTTTCCCAGACCTCAGTCCATTATCTTAATTTGTGGACACAGATAAATGTGTAATTTGGTGTTGATTACAAAACACTTTTTGTAGCCAACATCCATATATTTCCATACATATTTTTACTTTATTTTTTGGATGAGTAAAACTCCTCTTTTTAAATTTTCTTTCAGAGGCTAGTTCATCAGCTTCTGGGAATCCAGATCTCATATCTGAGATTTCCAGAAGGTTTTGACCCCTCAAATCTTCTCCAAAATGGAAAATTCCTTCGCACAAATCTTATTTAAGGTGTCTGGAACAACTTTCATTCTCTGAGTTTATCCAGATTATGAAGTTTTAAGACCCTTGAATCCATTTCAAAATCAAAGGTCCACTGCCTTTTTCATTCTGGCAGAAATGGCTCTCAACTTCAAAAGGTCTTTTGAGTACCAAATCTTAATCCAAAAATCTTCCAAAAAATCATGGGATCAGTTTAAAGTCTTAAAAAGATATCCCAATTTTTACCTTTCTGAGTTTCAAATTATTTTGGCCAAAACACACACACACACACACAAATGATTTTCAGCTTGGAAGACTCGTTTTACGAGGCATTCCGGGTGCACACTAACGTCCTTCCCGGCGTGTAACATGACCTCCGAACCTAAATCTCTGATCTCGGGCTTTTTTCAAAGTTTTGGCCCTCAAAATTAAAATGGCGTGGCGACTCCGTTTCGTTGATTTTTTCAAATAAAAATGGGAAAATTTTCGGATACACATCATCACAGTGGCGACTCCGCTGGGGACTAAGCTTTTTTTTTTTTAAAAAAAATGGTATTTGGTATATTGGTGGAAACCATTAAACTTCCCGTTATCGCCTCCTAACACGAGTCGGGGATAAATTGTGGTCTAACAATCCCACGTACCGGTATCACCGTTTTCAAAAAAAAAAAAAAAGGCTTTTGAGGGTCAAGCTTCCGTCCCGGCTTTGAAAATCATTTTTGTGTGTGTGTTGATTTTTGCACAGTTTTCGTGTTGTTTTGGCCGCCTCGGAGAAAGTCAAAATTTTGACTGTCGGAATAATGTCCCTAACTGTCGGAATTTTCGTGCTTACGTGCTTATGTGCTCATTAAAAATTTCAAAAAAAAAAAGGATTTTCAAAAAAAAAGAAAATTTTCAAAAAAAAAAATCATGCATCATATTTTTAAGACACATAAAAAAATCTCTATTTTACTCGTAAAAGAATATAGATCTTGCACACTACGCGCACGTGACCGTACACTGCACACTACGTCCCTAACCCGGGGAAATCCTTGTCGCGGTCCGTTTGGTCTTATTACGCCTCTCGGATGAGCACAGGACTACCCAAACATCCCATGGAGCCTCGTGTCGACCATGCACTTGTCCGTGACACACTTTGTCCGAGACCCGGCTGGTTTTTAGTCCGGGTCTCGTGTCATGCCCCGTCCGTGTATAGACCTTTCCTTTCAAGCCTTTGTCGGCATACCGACTCAATATCTTTCTAGGTCCCTAATCGCCGAAGTTCTCGCCGGTTTTCCGCCGCAGACTTTGACCAAGATATTGACCGGCGCCTTGACTTCGCCCGATCGGGCACAAATTATACACTCGACTCCCAAAGATTGACACCGAGTCATCAAGGATTAATGAATATTCCATGCCTAATTACGGCTTAACCGACGACAAGTCAAGATCAATCGTGGACGCTTATCGCTCCAAATCATGCCGACTTTCGTCGAGCCCTCGGACATGATCTTGACTTTTGACGCCGCCTTTGTCCGTAATTTACATCGAATGCTCGTTAAGACTCGATTACCCGCCGACTTTTAGGATCGTTTTTCTTTCGGCCGGTGGGACCCGCTTGCCCTATAGGACCCTCGCCCGGGCCGTCCACCCCGGGAGGTCGAAATACGTGTGGAATACGAGGGGCTTATAGACGTAGTGACGGGGCCCACCGATCCAGAATCGTAGTAGTTTGCGAAAAGAAGAGCAATCTTTTCCAACCGATTAGGTTAATAAAGCGTGTTTTAAGTAAACATGAACAAATAATCGCATGTCGCATGAGCCTTAAGCCCAAACACCTACCCTCCTTCCATTCCTGCACATCCGAACCTTCGTGTCCTTTCCCCGCAGCCTCCGCACAAAGCTTGGTTTCGGGCACCGGTCATCGTTTGATTAGTTGGGAAGAGTCAAGCGCGACATCGCCTTCGCCATTTGTTCCGACTCCGGTTTCGTAATGTCCGCATCACCCGGTAATGATGGGGATAACGTCACTCCGTCCTCCAAAATCCCTCGCATGCACTCAAGATTGGATCCAAGCTTGGTAGAACAGATGAGACTTAGACATGAGGCTCAAATTGATGACCTTCCGGGGGTTGTCGCAAGTCATGGCTCGACCATCGCCTCAATTCCGATGGCACTTTTACCGCAAAGAAGGAAGAGGGTTCTCCTCCTCTTCTTAATCGTCCCGGATACATCAAGATGCTACCCCAAGATTCCTATGTTTCCACCGCCGGACTCCCGCCCGTCGACTTACAGTGGCAACCGGCCCCCAAACAGCTAGCCGTGGACGAAAGAGTTCGGTATACCGTCGCTGTCCCCTCTCAAAGTGATGATCCCACAAATATCACTGAGTGATGAAAATCGTGGAACAATTGAAGAAATATGGTCACCATCAAAGCCCCGGAAGAACGCTGCAATGCATACAGCCCGGATTGAAGAGGCCACACGCCACTTCGGGACCTTAACAATATCCCAACCGACCGGGGCTACCTCGAAGGACAAACATATGCCCGTTCCCGGACCTCAATATCTCTCATTATCCGGCGGAGTCCAATCACTCGCTACCGCATGAGCCCAGCAGCAGATCCCCGACCGCCTCCACCCAAAGTCATTCCAAAGACCGCTCAACCCGAGGTCCCAAATCCGCCACCACCGTAGAACACATTTCGTGGGATATTTGTGACTCGTCCCGATTGCCTTGAAAGGGACTATCGTGGATCGGATACACGAGGACCGTCCTCCTAAGAAAAAGAAAATTTCCTCCCAAAGAAAAATTGAAGGAGAGATTCGAGGCCGGTGATAACAGCTGGGAACGCTCGGGAGCCATCTCGGGATTTGATTATTATGTACTCTACTCCGCCGCCTTTCCCCAAAGCAAAAAGGGGTAAAAGAGCAGAAAAGCCTTGCCAACGACTGCACTGAGACTTTCTGACGCCTGTAATCACCGTGGACCTGGTAACTCTACCGCCAATCGAAATCTATCTCCCCGCGGAACGGCCAAGTTCGCCTTGACCAGCTCCCGAGTGCACACCGACAAAGAAAGACCAACGCCGGCTTGGCGCTCCCACTCAATCAACATGTTGACCGGAGATGGCAACCGCCACAAAAGGCATCGCATAACCTGTGGGCTTCGGCAAAGGCTCTACTCGCAAGAAAAAAGCACGAAGTGACTCGGTTTAATGACTCTCTATCCCGAGACAAGGACCAAATCTATGATCCTCACCTATATGGGAGTATGATCACCTTCTCCGCGATGAAGATTTGCCAAGAGATGTCTCCCAACACAATGAAGCTTTGTACATCACTATTCGGCTCAACACCATATCACTCCCCGGGGTATTAGTGGACAATGGATCATCGGTAAACGCCCTTCCTCAAAGATGATGAGGGCCCTCCGCATAAATGAAAGGCGTATGATCCCATCTACCCGGACCGTCAAGGCCTACGACGGTTCGTCTCGCCCCATTCTCGGGGACAGTGACTCGAACTCGTACGAAACCCAAATGGTGCCCGCAAAGTTCCATGTAATGGATATCCCCTCCGAGTTCACAGCTCTACTAGTGGCGCCCTTGGTTGCATCACATGAAAGCCATAGCCTCCACTCTCCACCAATGCGTCAAATTCATCAACCGGCAGGGAGACCTTGAAGTCATAAGGGGTGACAGCTTCTCATAGGGAACGAAGCCGAAACAATAGCCAAGAATGCCCACACAAACACCGGGCTACATCCTTCAAGAGGCAAGTCTCGCCAAAGCATCCTTTGGAATCCAGCGATGCCAACTATGTCAACACACTCAAGCGAGCAGACTCCGAAGAAGTTCGATTCATCAAATTTAATTGTTATTTCCAACACTTGGAGGCGTACGAAGGAAACGCCGAACACCGCCATGATACAGCACACAAGTCTCCGGTCCTCAATCACAGATTTGTCAAAGCATTCTCGCAAACCCATTCTTTGGCCTCGCCAGCGAGGAGATTTTCATGATAAAAGTCGACAAACACCGACACTCGGCTCGAATCTATGAACGTCGTGTGGGACGTCCTCCTTGCCGAACTACCCGCCAAGCCTTTCCGCTCGAGTATGGGACATGAGATTTTTCTAGCAAAGACACCGAGACGCAACACGCCCTTACATCCGGATTGAGCGGTCGATTGTGACGAAATGGAAATCCCTGTGATTGAGGAAGATCCCTACATCCACATGCTCGCCTTTCGACGCCAAACACAATTGATTCTCGGGTTCGTACAAAGAGATGATAGCAACGATCGAAGAGGGAGCACAGAGACCATGTCTTTCCCGGGTTGTGAAGCCACCGACGCGATGCCGCTAAAGAATTGGGAAACTCTCTCAGGCCCGTCCGCGACCAAAGAGGAAATGATCACCAAGCTTGGATTGGTCCCCCGTCCTTTCGTGTCAACCTTTGTAAAGTCCTCCGAGTCTCTCATTGTTGAGTTCGAGTCTCTCGAGTCGTCCGACGGCCTTACGCCTGAAGACTACGAGTCTGTAGCAAGCACTGTATTCCCTTTCGTTTTCAATGAAATGACGAACCTTTCTGAGTATCCCTTGATTGCCACTTTAACTAATGATGAATTAATTAAAAAAATTTTTTTAATAATAATTCATTAGATAAAGAAGGCATACATTAAACGAAAAAAAATCAAACAACAAAAAAATCTTTAAGCAAAGTTGTCCTGAAAGAGGAAAATCGAGCCCAAGCCGCCGAAGAGATTTTGACGAGTGTGAATTTGGGAACCGCGGAAGAGCCTAAAGAGACGCAGATTGGTGATTTCTTCGAAGGAATCGGAAAGGATGCTCGCAAAGTCCTACAAAATCCTCAATTCAAGGAAAGTAGCCCTCTTCATCAAAGAGAACATCATATGCAGATACGGGTTGCCACCGAAATCATCTCGTATAATGGATCCCACTTCGAAGGGGAATGTGAAAACCGCCGGCGTAATTCCGAATAACCCGTCACAAGTCATCTCCTTACAGCCCCAAAACCAACGGAGCCGTCGAAGCAAAGAAACAAGACTCGGGAAAATATCATCCGGAAAATGGCCGTCCAAGGCGTAGATTGGCCCGAGAAGTTACACCTCGGCACTCGGGGCTACGTAACATCGCCGTAACGGCAACCGGGGAAACACCGCTTGCCCTCACATACGGAATGGAAGCCGTACTCCCAATCGAGCTAGAGATCCTCGCTCCGTATACCGCCGGAAAGCCAGTATCAACGAGGTCGAATGGCTCCGCAGTCGCCATGACGAATTGGCCCTACTAGATGAACGCCGATCAAGGCCATGGAACACATCCGAGCCTACCAAGGAAGAATGGCCCGAGCCTTCGACAAGAAAGTAAAGCATCGGGAGATCCGAGAAGGTGATCTCGCTTTTGAAAGAAAAGCCCCCAAATCCGTATCAACCCCTCGGCAAATGGGAGCCTCGTATGGGTCGGGCCATATGTCGTCCGTAAGATCTTCTCCTGAGGAGCCATGCAACTTGCGCACCTCGACGGAATCCCTTTGTACACCCAAAGTGAATGGTGACAAGCCGCGCAGATACTACGCGTAAAAAAAAAAAAAAAAAAAACAAAAAAAAACAAAACAAAAAAAAAACAAAAAACAAAAAAAAAAAACAACAAAAACAAAAAAAACAAAAAAAACAAAAAAACAAAAAAAAACAACAAAAAAACAAAAAAAAAAAAATCAGTTGAACTACGAAGACCTCGAGCTCCTCAAAATGAGGGGAACGTAGGCAAATGAAACGGTTCGGTCTAAAACACAAATAAAAGTCATACTTTGACATCAATACAATTGATCGTACCATGAAAGCGTCTCGAAAACTCTAAAGCAATTCAAATATTCATTACAAATTAAAAGCTCTTTGATGAGTCTAAGCCCGATTCATTCCTACAACCGGCAACCTCGCTAAAAGAAACTAAGATACATAATCAAACTAATGTGTCTCGCTATGACAAGAAAGGGATACTCGAAACCTCGTAGTCACTCCAAGCCACTCGCATCGGCCTCTCCCCTCTTCTTCCCCTTCGAGTCTTCTTTTCTCGAACCGGAAAAATGTCGGCCTTCCTCCTACCAAGCTCGGTATAGGAACATGATCTATCAAACCAGCCTCTCGTCGTGGCCTTAGTAGCCCTAGCGTCATCTCTCATCTCCCGTAGCCTAGCCGGTAGCATAGGAGCCCTCCTCTCCCGTCTCTTGACGTAAGCCTCATAGTCGGTCACGCCGTCTCCGCTCCCGTCATGAGGGCTGGCCCTCGCCTCGGCCCTCCTCCTCTCAAACAGCCAGTCCTCCGCACCCACAATGGCCTCACGCCGTCTCAAAATAGCCACCTCGAGTCTCTCCTGCATGCCTCTCATACCAATCCAGGTACCAAGTGGTCAGAACACCGGTCTTGGACGCCCGAGAATAACCCGAGGAGGAAAGGCATCATACCTCCATGCTCGAAAGAAATGGAAACACCGAGGGATCATCCATAGAAACAGAGCCACCACCCCGGTGGCTATATCATCAAAGTCCCCCAAAGGAACCTCGCTTCCAGGCCAAACTGCCTCGTAACTAAAGCCGAATATAGAAGCCGGACCGAGAAAGCCCCTAAGCATGACCACATGAGACCCATCCTCAAGCACTCGCGAGTCTCCACCCGCCAACAAGGCACCGACCATCCGATATCCTCTCGTCCGGAGACCAGCCATCCAACGCTCCCATGAGCCCCGATCATCAAAATCCACATCAACCCCCTCCCGGCAAATGTCCAAGGCTTGATCATGTCGGAGAGTTTCCGAAGAATCCCCAAACGCTCCATCGCCCACAGGTCAAGAGGAACGGGCCGCCCCGCGCATATACCGTCTTCCGGTAGCCAGCCTATCGAGAGCATGAAAAGTCTCCCCGTAATCAAAGGAACGACATCTCTCGCCTGTGCGACAGCCAACGACAACATCCAAGAAAGACCGATGGCAAATCCCAAAGGAATAGACCATGAACAGGTGCCAAACATACAAAGTGCAAAGGCATCCCAATAGGCATCATCCACCAAGCCTAGGCCCCTAAACCTATCGGGAAGGCCGGAAATATCAAAATGATCGGGACCACGGATCATACCTTGCGCTTCCTCCGGGAAAGATGAAGGAGGACGCACAATCCGTCAACAAAAGAAGCTCCTCCGGCAAAGGAACCGCTATCTCTTCCACCTCCGACCACCAAGCAAGGCCCGAAATTCTTCGACAATGGAACAATCTCGTTGAAGGAAAGGCAAAAGACATGCCTTCTAGTATCCCAAAATGAGGAAGAAGCCCTCAAAAGCTCATAATCCTAATCAATTCCTTGAGAGACCATAAGCACTTCACCTTGTACCTTTCTTCAAAGAAGGACCTCCTCTCATGCATAATCTCCCGGGACCAATCCTTGAACTTGTTGAAGAATGACATTTGGGATTCTTGGGACAATTTTGATGGAGCTTTTCTAAAGTTTTCCATGGTTTTTCTCTCTTTCTCCCCGAAAATGGCTGTTTGAACTGGAGGTTGAAGAGGATATTTGAATTTGAAATAAAGTGAGACCAGATCTCGAAGCAAAATTAAAGGACAATGTCGATGCAGACCCCATCCGCGCGGACATGATTGTCATTTCCACCGTAAAAATCTCGCAATGCCCAAGCCGCTACACCAAAAGAGGAATATTCCGTCCCGGTTGCTCGAAACCCGTGCAAAAACCTCCCCAAACCAGCCCATATACCAAACACCCTTGCAAAAACCAAGGCTCATACAACACTGCATTCATACTGCATTGCATTCATAAAATAAAATCCTAAATTATTACATTCCAAAAAAAAAGAGTGTGCATAAAAAAAAAAAAACAAACAAACATCAATAAAATCCTAAATTATTACATCCCAAAGAAAATAAAGAAAAAAAATGTGCATAAGCTGTACAAATCTCAATCTCAATCTCAAATCTCAAAAGAAAAAAATCAATCGGAGTCTCTAGCGCCCGATGTCTGCCCCCGGCCCCTCTTGCGACTCGGGCCCGCCTCCTCAGAGCCCCGAAAATCTCGGGCTCGGTAATCGTCCTCGTCTCCGCAAAGAGGCTCGTCAGACCAACCGGCACGCTCCGATAGGGCAAGCCGAGATCTCGCGAAAAATCGTATCCGAAGGTGAAGGCGTCGGACTCCCGGACGTACGAAGACGACCCGCCATGCCGCCATACGTGTCCCCGCCCGTGTGGATCCCCGAGAATGACGTGATCCGAAGGCGCACCGCGCTGGGATCAAGGAGAGGAGACAGAGGAGTCTCTCGAAGAAGTCTCGAGCGAATAGGGGAAGCCTCCCGTCCGACGTGCGCCGCCGTGGTCGCCTCGCTCTAGCTCGAGGAGCCCCGCAAGCGACCATCCTCCCGATGAATCTCTTGGCTCCAATCACTTGCTTCGCGCCTTCTCGACGACCACCTCCGAAAACCGCACAAAAGCAAAAGCGTCAAAAAAGGAAGTGATGCTAAAGATGATGAAACAAAAGAAAGAAAAAAGAGAAAAGGTGAAGCCATACCTTCATACCCTGACGAGGCCGGAAAGCTCGTGGAAGCCGCTCGGGCCGAGGAATCTCGCACCCTCAATCGGACCCCATCCTCGATATATGAAAAATCCGTCCGAGGGTACCGCGGGATCCCAAGCCCCTCTCTATCCGTAACCCGAGGCATCCTCAGCCTCCTCAAGACGAATGTCGCATATGGCTCAATCGCCACGAAATCCGAGAAGTGCCGGCCGGCTCGGTAATCATCCCAGTCACGGACCGATCGCACTGGGTGCATCATATCGGCGGGAGGCTCCACCGGTGTCCTCAAAGGCGAGTTCACGCCATGCCGGCGCGTCACCCTCTCTCCCGAGATAATATGCATCGCAGTCGACCTCTCGTAATCCTCCGCCGCACACCCAAATCTCGCCGCCCTTCACCGCGCCACTCGAAGCGATCCTGTGGGAAGAATATCATCCCCTCATCCGTCTCGGCCTCCGTCAAAGGAAGGCAATCCGCGTACTCGAGAGTCGTACGCCCCCTGGAGCTTATCTTCTCCCGGCATGCTTGGACCAAGAATGCATGGCCGGATACGCCCGACGTACTCCACCGGCTGTCGCCACATCGTGACGTGGAAAAACTCCAACGCCCATACCTGCGAAAGGTAAGAATCCAATCAATCCAGTGCAAAATAAAAGTGTGTGCTCAAAAAAAAAAGGAGAGGGAAAGCAAAAAGAGAGCTTATACCTCCGTGGCAAACTCAAAGCAAGACAAGGAGCTCACAGCCCTTCCGGCCGTACCTATCGAGAGCAAAGTAAAGCTCTGCCACCCGGCCTCTCCCCACGAGACATCTCCGACCGTCTCCATGTCCTCCAAGGACCTCAAGAAGGCAAAGATCGCCGTCCCCTCAAGATGCCCAAAGAGGGTGCTCGAAAAAGCAAACCACAAGAAGGCCCTAGCGATCCGCTTCGCCGCCTATCCTCTCCTCCCCAGCCTCGTAACTCACGATGGTCTCCACAATCTTACCGTAGACCACGGCATACTCCATCCCCATCCCCTTTTTGGGAATAGGGGAAAATCCCGTAAGAGCTCGTAGATCCGCATCGCCGTAGCCATCCCGCCACTCAATGCCGCTGGGCCCATTGAAGGACAAACCCGTGATCGCAGCATAGTCGGAGGGCGTAACCGTAGCCTCGCCCGCAAGAAGTGAAACGTGTGGGTCGCATCCCACCAATGCCGCGCTAAAGCGAACATCGTGCCCTTGCTCTTAGGGAACTTGACCAGCCCCTCAAGCACTCAACGAACTCCCAAAGCCCCGTCTCAACAACAACTGCCTCGAACTCGGCAAAGCTCCTCGGCCCGCATCCGGAAGCCGATCCCACAAGTCAACTACGGACTCCACCGATCCTCGAGTCTTCATTTTGTTCACCGCTCCGTCACAAAACGGTTTCCGCCCCGTAAAAAAAAAAAAAAAAGAGAGAAAATGTCAAAAAAATTGCATTTGCATTTGCATTTGCACAAAAAAAGAGCATACACATGCATTAAAAAAAAAAAGAAAATTTCGGGCAAAGATAACGGCATGCAATAGACATAGCCCCATTTTTCTCACGTAAAAGACAGCTTTCAAAGAAATCCCATTCAACAATTTTCAATAAAAAATGCATACATGCATATCCTACAAGAAGTTGACGGAAATAAAACTCCGTCCCATTTTCAAAAAAATGCATACATGCATATCATCCATCTTACATGCAACGGGAGGAAAAATCCGTCCCACTTTTCAAAAAAAAAATCCTAAACATACATACATCTCATATTGGCAAAATGCCCATTCTTTCCAAACAAAATGCATGCATTGCATCATTCATCAATATCAATATTCAATTTCAAAAAAAAAAATCATCATCACAATTTTCGAATTTTCACATGCAATTTTCGGATTAAAAAAAAATGGCGAAAAGGCCAATTCTTTCTCCAAGCAAAATGCATATTTCGGGACACCCGCATAATCATTGCAACATGCAAAGCATCAAAATCAAGATTCAAAGCCAAGAACATCAATCATTCGAATTTTCAAAAAAAAAAAAATTCAAAAATCACCCAAAATTCAAATTTCAAACAAGAAATCAACAAAGGGATCAAAGGGTTTCAAAGTATACCGTTCGGAGATTCGAATTCGAAGCCCAATGTTGCCAAGCATCGGGGTAGGGCTCCTCCGCAATCGATTGCGAAAGAGTATAATGCCTCCTCATCCGGACGAGCTCCAATCGTCTCTCCGCTACCGGGCCACGTCCTTGGCCTTGAAAAGCGCCTTCCCCGTGTTCCATTGCTTGAAAATCGAAGAAAAACGGAAGATTTTTGAAGTTTTTTGAGCAACAATGGCGGTTCCCCTCGGCTTCTCTCTCTCTGCTCTCGACAATTTCAAAAAACTGAATGGGGAAGGAGAAGGGCGTTGGCCCTAATTAATACCCCTGACTTTTCAACCCTCTCCGCGCGGACAGGATTGCAAGGGTCAAAATGACCCTTTTGCCCCTTAAAATTCCAGGACTCGCAATCGCTCCCTTAACTTGACAGAGTTAACCAAAGTTAACCAAAGTCAGCCCCTTGTCAAGAAAATCATTCTCCGGCAGTAAAACGTAAGACCGATCTCTCTGAGAAAGATAACGAGATCCCGTATCTTTCATCAAAATCTTCCCCGGCAGTCAAACGTAAGTCCGATCTCCCCGAGAAAGATAACGGAATCCCGTATCTTTCATCAAAATCATCCAGCAAAGAAACGTAAGACCGATCTCCCCGAGAAAGATAACGGATCCCGTATCTTTCACCAAAATCAATCTCCGGCAGTCAAACGTAAGTCCGATCTCCCCGAGAAAGATAACGGATCCCGTATCTTTCATCAAAATCACCCCCGGCAGTAAAACGTAAGACCGATCTCCCCGAGAAAGATAACGGAATCCCGTATCTTTCATCAAAATCATTCCCGGCAGTAAAACGTAAGACCGATCTCCCCGAGAAAGATAACGAGATCCCGTATCTTTCATTAAAAATCAATCCCCGGCAGTAAAACGTAAGACCGATCTCCCCGAGAAAGATAACGGATCCCGTTATCTTTCACCAAAATCAATCTCCGGCAGTAAAACGTAAGACCGAGTGCCCCGAGAAAGATAACGGATCCCGTATCTTTCATCAAAATCCTCCGGCAGTCAAACGTAAGACCGATCTCCCTGAGAAAGATAACGAGATCCCGTATCTTTCACCAAAATCAATCTCCGGCAGTAAAACGTAAGACCGAGTGCCCCGAGAAAGATAACGGATCCCGTATCTTTCATCAAAATCCTCCGGCAGTAAAACGTAAGACCGAGTGCCCCGAGAAAGATAACGGATCCCGTATCTTTCATCAAAATCCTCCGGCAGTCAAACGTAAGACCGATCTCCCTGAGAAAGATAACGAGATCCCGTATCTTTCATCAAAAATCAATCCCCGGCAGTCAAAAGTAAGTCCGATCTCCCCGAGAAAGATAACGGATCCCGTATCTTTCATCAAAATCTTCCGACAGTCAAACGTAAGACCGATCTCCCTGAGAAAGATAACGGATCCCGTATCTTTCACCAAAATCAATCTCCAGCAGTAAAACGTAAGACCGAGTGCCCCGAGGAAGATAACGGATCCCGTATCTTTCATCAAAATCCTCCGGCAGTAAAACGTAAGACCGAGTGCCCCGAGAAAGATAACGGATCCCGTATCTTTCATCAAAATCCTCCGGCAGTCAAACATAAGACCGATCTCCCCGAGAAAGATAACGGATCCCGTATCTTTCATCAAAATCCTTCCCGGCAGTAAAACGTAAGACCGATCTCCCCGAGAAAGATAACGGATCCCGTATCTTTCATCAAAATTACCCCTAGCAAGAAACGTAAGACCGAGTGCCCCGAGAAAGATAACGGATCCCGTATCTTTCATCAAAATCATTCCCGGCAGTAAAACGTAAGACCGATCTTCCTGAGAAAGATAACGAGATCTCGTATCTTTCATCAAAATCCTTCCCGGCAGTAAAACGTAAGACCGAGTGCCCCGAGAAAGATAACGAAATCCCGTATCTTTCATCAAAATCATTCCCGGCAGTCAAACGTAAGACCGATCTCCCCGAGAAAGATAACGAGATCCCGTATCTTTCATCAAAATTCTCCGGCAGTAAAACGTAAGACCGATCTCCCCGAGAAAGATAACGGATCCCGTATCTTTCATCAAAATCCTTCCCGGCAGTCAAACGTAAGTCCGATCTCCCCGAGAAAGATAACGGATCCCGTATCTTTCATCAAAATCCTCCGGCAGTCAAACGTAAGACCGATTTCCCAGACGAATACGTCTGATTTTCCCCCAGCAAAGGCTAACGAAATCCCCAGCGAAGCTAACGGAATCCCAAAAGCCAACGGAATCTTGAGTAGTACTCGAACTACGAAAGGGCTTGATTCCCACTAGGGATACGTAGGTAGCCTATCATTAGGTCCAGCCCCTCAACCAAAACGGTCACCCTCTCCTTCGGCAGCAGACAAAGTCCACCGAAAGGCCATTTCAAATTAAGGTCCGAGGCGCCTAAAAAGCCATCATCATCAAGGTTCGAGGCACCTAAAACGCCATCTCCAAGGTCCGAGGCACCTAAAAAGCCATCATCATCAAGGTCCGAGGCACCTAAAAAGCCATCATTATCGAGGTTCGAGGCACCTAAAACGCCATCTCCAAGGTTCGAGGCACCTAAAACGCCATCTCCAAGGTTTGAGGCACCTAAGACGCTATCACTAGGAAAGCGATAAATCGCAATCATCCCCAGCAGAGACCGAAAATGGTCATTCCTATCCCCAAATGAGCGGATAACCATCGCACCGAAAATGGTCATCTCTTATCCCCAGCAGAAGTTTCTTTCCAAAGAACCGACCGCAGAACTCGTTCATCGTTCGAGGCACCTAAAACGCCATCATCTCCCGTGGTCAAAGACCCGAACTACGACTGGCTTGATTCCCATTCGGGATACGTAGGTAGCCTATCGCTAGGTTCAGCCACCCGATCACTCGATCATCCTGCCAAATATGGAGCCTTACTCTTATCGACGACCCCGCTTCCTTCGAAAGCGCCGTCGCCGAGGGGCTACTGTAAGTGCTCCAATTTGAGCTTGTTAGAATTTTCGTTAGAAAATTAACGAAAGTTATAACATTTCTAACAATTCCTAACAATCCTAACTTTTCTAACAAAGTGAGGGTAAAATGGGCATTGTTATTTAAGGTTAAACCTCAAAAAGAATCTCAAAAAGTAAAACAAAAGGAATAAAACCACAAATAGAAATGGCTGGGAACAATAAACTGGCTGTTAATTTGAAATTTCAAAAGAAATATTCCTCTTGTCCAAAGCTGGAGCTGCATTTAATGAACAGTGCACGCTGAAGGATCCCATCCGCGCGGATAGGTTTGCATCTTTCAGAGGGCTATAAATTGAGCCCTCCAGTCACAAAAATGAGGAGCCACAACACCAATTGCACCGAACCTCTGGCGAAATATAGAGAGAAAACAGTGAGAATTCTTCAAGAATTGTCACCTTTTTCTCTCCAATCTTTCCCAACTCACACTCATCCACTCACTCTCATATTCAAGCCTTAAACACTCATACACTCAAGCCAAAAACTCAAGAACACAAGGAAGATTGGTAAACCCTCCTTCTCCTTACCCTAAACTCCAACCATGCATGCATTTGCAAACTACAAAATGTAGTTCTTTCATCTTCTTGCTTTAGATCTAAGAAGATCACCATGGAAGACCATCTCCATGGATGATCTTCTACAAAGATCAAAATTATTTTCAAGTTCTCTTACTTTCTTGCAAAGAAAACTCATTTTCAAAACCCTAAAAACCATTTTCAAGCATCAAATCTCATTTTCAAAGGATAAAAATCCCCTTCCCAAGCAAATGAAATGCTTAGTCCTAATGTACCCCAAGGATGGTTTGGTATAGTTGATTCACCACTAAAATGTCTAGTGATCACTAACCAAAACCTAGGGAAATGGGGACAAGCATGGATGCAAAACCCCCCTTAAAATCATATTTTCTCTCTTGGGAAGTTGCTGTCCAGTAGCAATTTTCCCAGACCTCAGTCCATTATCTTAATTTTTGGACACAGATAAATGTGGAATTTGGTGTTGACTACAAAACACTTTTTGTAGCCAACATCCATATATTTCCATACATATTTTTACTTTATTTTTTGGGTGAGTAAAACTCCTCTTTTCAAATTTTCTTTCAGAGGATAGTTCATCAGCTTCTGGGAATCCAGATCTCATATCTGAGGTTTCCAGAAGGTTTTGACCCCTCAAATCTTCTCCAAAATAGAAAATTCCTTCGCAAAAATCTTATTTAAGGTGTCTGGAACAACTTTCATTCTCTGAGTTTATCCAGATTATGAAGTTTTAAGACCCTTGAATCCATTTCAAAATCAAAGGTCCACTGCCTTTTTCATTCTGGCAGAAATGGCTCTCAACTTCAAAAGGTCTTTTGAGTACCAAATCTCAATCCAAAAATCTTCCAAAAAATCATGGGATCAGTTTAAAGTCTTAAAAAGATATCCCAATTTTTACCTTTCTGAGTTTCAAATTATTTTGGCCAAAACACACACAAACACACACAAACACACACAAATGATTTTCAGCTTGGAAGACTCGTTTTACGAGGCATTCCGGGTGCACACTAACGTCCTTCCCGGCGTGTAACATGACCTCCGAACCTAAACCTCTGATCTCGGGCTTTTTTCAAAGTTTTGGCCCTCAAAATTAAAATGGCGTGGCGACTCCGTTTCGTTGATTTTTTCAAATAAAAATGGGAAAATTTTCGGATACACATCATCACACCATGGCTCCGGAAGAAGAGCAAGAAATTGGGTTCAAAGGAGTGAACTTGCCTCCACCCTTTTTCACTCTACTCAACCCCTCACCATCCGCATGAGAATCGCCCGAGCAAACATTGGCCGAGTTTTGATTGATACAGGTGCGGCCAAAGACATCCTTTACTACCATACCTTGGTTAGAATGAGGATGACCGAGGCCAACCTGGCTCCTTATACCGGTATGCTCGAGGGGTTTACTAATCATGCCGTCAGAGTGAAGGGGACGATAGAGTTTGAAGTAACTATTGGGGAAAAACCCCAGCAGAAAACAACAAAAATCAGTTTCATGGTGGTTAATCTGCCTTCCCACTACAATGCTATACTCGGCATGACCTCACAGGCCGCATTGGGAATAGTTGCTTCGGTTCCCCATCAGCGCATCAAATTCAACACTCCGGGCGGGGTTGCTATGATAAAAAACCAGCCCGAGAGATTCCTTCGAGCACTAGAGGAGAAGAGAAAGGGAGATAAGGCCAGACTTCCTGCCCGCAGAAAGAGGGCAAGGATAAACAGAGAAAGGGTAAAGCCAATTAACTTATTCCGGCTCCTTACAAGTTGGCATGCTTTCTTTCCATTCCACAAAGGTGGAGCTCAAAATGAGCAGAAAAGCCAAGAAGTTGGCCCCCATTGAGGGGGGATATATTGATCAAGGAATCCTGGGGGAGATAAATAGAGAGGTGATATACTCCATGGCCGCACTGCCCGAGGCAAGGGCCAACCCCCCAACCATTGAAATTGACTCCCTCCACAACCGAGAAATCAGGGACATCAGGCCTAACGATGAGCTCGAGGAAGTGGTAATCAACTTCCACTACCCCGAGCAAACAGTTAAGGTCGGGCTGGAAATTCACCCGGAGGAGAGGAGGATCTTGATAGAATTCCTCCGAAAAAACTGTGATGTGTTCGCATGGAGGGTGGAGGACATGCAGGGAATTAGCGAGGACGTGATCCTCCACAAAATGAACAATGACCCCACCTTCAAGAACATACATCAGAAATCGAGGTACTTCTCTCCGGACAAAGAGATAGCGATAAAGGAAGAGGTGGAAAAGTTGCTTAAGGCGGGGATAATTAAAGAAATATCTTATCCTAAGTGGCTAGCAAATGTACTCATGGTCAAAAAGGCCAATGACAAATGGAGGATGTGCGTTGATTTCACAGATCTCAACAAAGCATGCCCCAAAGATTGCTTCCCTCTTTCTCGCATAGACCAATTGGTAGATTCGATAGCCGGACACAGAGTCCTCAGCTTTATTGATGCATATTCCGGCTATCATCAAATCAAAATGGCTCCCGAAGACGTCCCCTCAGTAGCCTTCATTGCTGCGGGTAAGACGTACTACTACACAATGATGCCCTTTGGGCTGAAAAATGTAGGAGCCACCTACCAACGGATGGTTAATATTGTCTTTAAAGACCAATTGGGCAGAAACCTTGAGGCCTACATTGATGACATGGTCATAAAGATAAGAGAAAACTCCCACGAGCTCGACGTGGAGGAAACTTTCTCTAACTTGCGCCGCAACAACATGAAATTGAACCCCCTGAAATGTGCATTTGGGGTCAAAGAGGGCAAGTTTCTCGGATTCATGGTCAATCAGCGAGGAATTGAAGCTAATCCTGAAAATATTCAAGCACTGTTGGACATGAAACCTCCTGCCTGCGTAAAAGATGTGCAAAAGCTAAATGGGTGCATCACCGCATTAGGCCGCTTCATCTCGCGGTCTGCAGAGAGATGCCTCCCCTTCTTCAAAACTCTAAAAGGGGGGAAGAAAGCTGACGAATTTGCATGGAGCGAGGACTGCGGTCAAGCTTTTGAAGAATTGAAGAGTTACCTTGGGCAGCCCCCTCTACTCAGCAGCCCGGTGCCCGGGGAAGAGCTTTTTCTATTTATAGCAGTTACTGATCTGGCAGTAGCTGCTATTCTTGTAAGGGAGGAAAATATTTCCCAAAAATCAGTTTATTATATATCTAAGACACTGTTCGCCGTAGAAGGGCGTTATCTAAATATAGAAAAATTAGCTTATGCTTTGCTTGTATCTACTCAAAAATTAAGAGCTTACTTTTTCGCACATCCTATAACTGTACTCACTGAGGCCCCGCTTAGAAAGGTTTTACATAAACCAGAGTCCTCGGGAAGAATGCTAGCCTGGTCTATAGGGCTCACTGAGTTCCAAATCACCTACTCCCCGAGAAGGACAATCAAAGCGCAGGCTTTAGCTGATTTTGTAGCAGAAACATCATTTAAGCTAGCGGACAGCGACCTGCGAAAGAGAAAGCGAACAGAGTCAGAAGAGGCCCAAGATAGCTCAGACACAGAGATTATACGTCCCAAAGAGTGTCCATAAGAATTTTGGACTTTATTCGTGGACGGATCTGCGAGCAAGTTAATGAGTGGAGCGGGCATACTCTTGGTCGCACCCTGCAGGGAGAAATTCAAAAGAGCCTTGAGATTCAAGTTCGAAGCATCGAACAATCAGGCTGAGTATGAAACGATTATAGCAGGCATGGAATTGGCCAGAGACATGGGAGTTCAGTATATTGAAATAAATAGTGACTCTCGGCTCATAGTAAACCAAATCAAGGGGGAATATGACACGATCAACCCAGTACTAGTCAAGTACTGCGGTCTAGCCTAAACCCTTCTCAAAAATTTCACATACTATGAGATGAACCAAGTGATGAGAGAGGACAACATAGAAGCTGACCTTCTCTCCAGAATAACCGATCAAGAAGTCGTGGACTTAGATGCGGACTGCCAGGTAGAATTCACAGAAGGACCTGCTATAGATCGGATTCAAATAAGCAATATTGAAGATCAGGAAAGGGATTGGGTAGATGAAATCAAGGATTACATCGAGAAGCAAACCCTCCCCGAGGATCAAGCAAAGGCTAGAACCATCAAAAAGGTGTCCGCGAAATACCTCATCCTAGACGGAGTATTATTTCGGCGATCATTCACCAAGCCTTTGCTAAGATGCGTCAAAACTCACATGGTCACCAATTTACTCTATGAGGTCCATGAAGGAGTTTGTGGCGGACATCCTGGTGCTCGCACTCTCTCGGACAAAATTAAATTCCAAGGATTTTATTGGCCGATGATGAAGAGAGATGCAGAAGAGTACGTAAGAAAATGTGACAAATGCCAACGGTTTGCGGACATTCCTAGACTACCATCAACAGAGCAGACTTTGGTTATACCATCGTGGCCGTTTGATACGTGGGGGATTGATCTAATCGGACCGTTCCCAACTCCCCGAGGAAGTATTAAATACGTTGTAGTGGCCGTGGATTATTTTACAAAGTGGACAGAAGTAAAAGCTTTGGCCACCATCTCCGAGGAGAATGTTATAAATTTCGTCCACGATCACATCTGGTGGAGATTTGGGGTTCCAGGAGCAATAGTCTCTGATAATGGTACTCAGTTCTCTACAAAATTCATAGCTGAATGTGAGAGAATGAGAGTACAACACCACCAGTCCGTAGTGGCTTATGCCCAAGGTAACGGGCAAGCTGAGGCCGCAAACAAATTAGTCATGTCCGCCCTAAAGAAAAAATTGGAAGGACGAGGAGGATGATGGTTGGACAAGCTCCAGACCGCGTTATGGGTTGTCCGCACTACGATCAGAAATTCAACAGGCGAAACTCCTTTCTCACTCACTTATGGGTCGGAGGCAATGGCTCCAGTTGAGGTAGCTTTACCCTCGTACAGAGTCACATACTTCGATGAGTCTCAAAATGAGGCAAACATAAGGTATGACCTGGACGATCTCGAAGAAAAGAGAATACGAGCAAGTGAAAAAATGGTGAATTACAAGCAAAAAGCGAAAAAGCATCATAATAAGAGAGTGAGTAAGAGAAGTTTTTCAGTTGGAGACTGGGTACTCAGAAACGTTGAAGTACAAGGGTCCCAAGCTGGTTTCCACAAGCTCTCCCCGAAATGGGAAGGTCCGTACGAGGTAACCCAAATAATCAAAGAGGGTACCTACAGATTGCGGACAAAGGAAGGAAAAGACCTAAAAAACGCTTGAAATAGCGATCACCTTAGAAAGTATTTCTTTTAAAATCTTTGTATTATGTAAGGTTGATAGAGGCGATGAATGTATGAATATCAAGGCAACTTTTTTGTTCTAAACTATTGTAAGAACTGTTGTAGCAATATTCCCACCAACCTCAAAAGCTAAAGTGGATGCCTGCAAGTGGGTGCCAGTGGGTTCAAGGGCCAACATATGAGCCCCTACCCGCTGATGCGCAAAGATCTATTAAGATCACACGCCTATATGTGTACAAAGGCCATTAAGCCTGTACTCGATCACGGACAAGACTCTCTGTCCTGTCCGTGTGAACCACCAGAAATAAGTGGATATAGATGCAAGTGGGGACAAAGGCCAGTGCCCGTACCCACTAAATGCGCATAGGTGGCTGATGACCGCACGCCTGTATGTACGAAGACCAATATATGAGCCCGTTACATGATCGCCACAAGACTCCAAAGAGTCAAACCGCGTGAACCACCATTAAGTGGATACATATGCCGATATGTTAAGGGGCCAATATGCCCCTACCTACTGTTGCATGGACTATTGCCTCATGGCCACAATCTGCTTGCCCAATGAAAGTAGCTTGCCTTAGCTCTTTTAAAATTATGCCATAGATTTGAAAATCTAAATAAGCGTAAGTGGAAGAGAGTGATCAAAGAAGTTTTAAAAGCCAAATAGACAAAATGGGGTCAAGACCTCAAAATTGTCCAAGGCCATAACAAACGCGATCATAGAGAAAAATGGCTGACTCTCACAAAAAGCTCAAGAAGTTTTGAATAAAGAGTTATATCTCATAAAGCGGTCAGAAGGCCTACCATGCCCATAAACCACGGCATTGAGTAAAAAATAGTTTTTCCAAGTCTTAAGCTGAAAAAAGGAAAAGCAAGAATACAAGCTTGAAAAGAAAGCATTGATATAAGTATCAAAAGTATTCAAACATTGCCAAAACTTGAAACAGTTCAAAAAGACAAGAGTAATTTAAAAATACTTTCTATTAAATGGATAAAAATGATTACAACATCCTACAAATCTATTTACAAAGAGAAAGAAAATTCCTAAGCTAAAGGCGCAGAAGCCTTGGGGTCAGTGGGAGCAGTCTCCTTGGCTGCTTCAGACTCAGGCATAGGAGAAGGAAGATTGGCAGTTAAAGTTAGATCAGTCATAGGAACCGGAAGAGTTAAGGGTTCAGTTGGAGTTGGAGCTGGAGCAGGTGCTGACCGCGGTCCAAATAAATCACTAACTGCTGGCCCATTGGGAAACAAGCGAGCAGCAGCTTCTTTATAGGATAGCTTCTCGTCTCCAAACCTCATCCTATCCATGTCGCTAATGAGGCTTGGGACGGTGACCGCGGCAATAGGAGGCAGGGACTCGGCCGCTGCAAACTCTAAATTCTTAACCTCCTCCTCAGCCAGAGGGACCAATGCATGCCCGGGCAGGCAGAGAGCGTTAGTGGAGATCAATGAGCCTATTAAGGCCAACTGCTCCACTGAGAACTTGCCCGTGGCAGCAAAGTTCCGTAGCTGCGTTTGGCAGACAATCTCGTACTGCGCAGAAGCTTCAGTGGATATCTTGTTCTGATACTCCTCGGACTTTTTAAATTCTTTAACTGCCTCCTTGCGGGCAGCGAGCAGTTGGGCGTCCCTCTCCAGCTCGAACTGCCTCAGGGGTAGAAGCTTCTCAGAGAGCTCGTCGGTCTTAGCCTCCAAGACCAAGACTTGCTTCTTGGAGGCCTCCAACTTTTCTGCTAGCTCCGCATTCCTCTTCTCCAAATCCTCCTTCTCCCCGCGAAGGGCATCCTGGTGCCCTTTGGCCTTAGCCAAATCTTTATCGGTCACATCAAGCCGATCTATGAAGCCCTTCAAATCTACCTCCTTCTCAGTAAGGGAGTCAGACAGAGTCTTCACCCTCTGCTCAGCCTTGATCAGTTCCCTGCACTTGTCTGCCAGAATTCTCGTCTGCTTGGAGTAGTCAGCGGCCTGCTCATCCGAGATCTCTCTCAACCGCATGATTTTATTGCCTGCCTGCATAAGGAAGGATCAGTAATCGATAAAAGGTTGAGAGGCAAAGGTGGAAGTTAAAAAGGGGGACATGTCTTACCTCAGTAAAAGCAAGGCCAATATCCCCCATCAGGGCAGCAGCATTCTCCTTGACTGCTACATTCTTGTAGAAGTCAGGGGCGTAGAGTCAGTTCAGGAGACCAAGCCCTACGACAGATTGGTGAGCCCCGCGGGCATAGAGATCCACCCCTTTGATTGTGGGCCCCTCCTCCAGCTTTTTCTTGAGCCCCCATGCTTGGTCACGAGTGCTGAGGGGCGCAAGGGGCTAGGAGATAGAGCAGACCGTGCCCCCTGGTTGAAGTAGGAGCTGGAGCAAGGAAAGTGGAGGCTTGGGCATGTGTGACATCCCCCTTATGAGCTTTCTGCGCCCTCTCTTTGCCTGCAATCTCCGCGTCCGAGGTAGACCTCTTCCTTTGAAAATTAGTTTGACCGATGTGACTGGTGGATATGGTGCGGTCAGTTGAACTGGATCCGCATATAGAAGAAGCAGGGGGAGGACCCCTGGGCGGTGGAGGCAAGTCCTTGGTAGTAGGGATTCCCTTGACTCCGGACAGAACGGCACCGAAGGCTTTGTTAGAAACGGGCAAAACCACGCCCTTACCAGCACCGCCTCCCAAGGCAGCCTGCCTGGCCGCTGCCTCCTTCTCTTCCTGGCGCAATTTCTTGGCCTTTAGTTCAGTGGCACTAAGCTTGGCCATCTAAAGAATATTCGGCTGGATCTACTCTGAAAGAAAAAAGAGTTGGTTAAAATACCGTCCAAGAAATCAGAAAGCAATTAAAAGCAGTTTCTCAAAGACATAATAGAGACCGATCCATTCCGAAGGCTCGCATTTCGCGCCAATCATGCAAGTTTTGCAATCAGCCTCAAAATCAAAAAATTCGTGAACCCTCCAGTCGGGATCGCAAAGCTGGGGCCCTATTGCTACCCTAGGGGCATAGTAGCTACCCTCCCTCCGAGGGGCCACCCCTGAGTAGATCAGCAAGGGCTCACTATTCACAATTGCGCTCACGTCATACACGGGCTGCACTCCCTCGGTTATGTACTTGGCCAAGTAAGTCTCCAGGGCAACTTGTAGGGCCTCGGACAGAGCTGGACTAGGGTAAGAGTTGGCAGCCACCCTAATAAGAACAAGGCTAGAAGGTTTTGAAAAGGACCACCCAAACCTAGACTCTATGACCAAGATGTTCCTCTGGTTCCATTGTTCAAATTTATTGGTATGAGCAGAAAAGGTCCGGGCAGAGTTGTTCTTCGCTTTCAGGCCCAGGTTGCCATTGGTTATTTGATTCTGATAGAAGGCATAAAGCCCGGAAAGGGAAGGTTCGTAGCCCAAAACCATGCAAACAGCTATAAAAGAAACTAGGGCTCTAATGGCATTAGGGGTCAGATGCATGGGGAGACAGCGATTGAAATCGAGAAAGCGGTCGATAAAGGGATCGAGGGGAAGTCTCAGTCCATTCTCGAACTAGGCCCCATAGAAAACACAGGCCCTATTGTCCTCGCGGACATCAGCTACCGTCTCTGATCTCAGTTTTCCTTTCTTCGTCATTACCTCCTGAAGAGGGGGGACATTGAAGGCATTAGGGTCAACAGCATAAGTGGTGTATATTTCTTGCTCCCAGTCAATGGGTGCCGCCTCCTTGGATTTCCTCTTCTTGTCACAGCTAGGGTTTGCCTCAACGGCATGGCTCTTGCCGCGGGCAGCGACATCCTCCTCAGGATCCTCCTCGACGGCGTCAACGATCTCAGTTGCCTTCTTGGACGTACCTGCAGCCATACGGTCTGCCTCCTCGCGGTCATCTTCCTCGGTCTCCATGCTCAAAGAGCCAAATAGACCAGTGGATGACCCCCTTGAGGCCCCCTCCACCTCAGCTTCATCCTCTCCGTCTCCGGCCACCTCCATTTCATCACCGTCACCGTCATTACTACTCAGGTCCACTACGGGTACATCAGGGGCCTCGGTCTGGACCTCGGGGAAAACGGTATTAAGAGGTTCAATGTCTAGGGGCACACTCAAATCTTCTGCAGCCAAGCACTGGTACTTATTCATTTGGTCAAGATCCATGAGGGCAACTCTCTCCCAATCAGTTATCACTCTAGGGTTGCGAATCGCTCTCCTCACTAGTTCAACTGCGTTCAAAGCCTGATCTCTCTCTCGAGGAAACCTGCACAGAACCCCCATCACAAAATTTCTTAATCTATTGGTATCCCCCAACACCAATATATCACCGTTCACAACCAATTTCTTCTTGGCCTCCCACAACCGGGGTGGGACAAAAGGCCCCCATTCGTACTTCTCACAAAAATACTGGAAGGACTCCATGGACAGCCTGAGCCACCCAAAGGCCACCTTCCAATAGATACCCCCTGAGTGTTTACAAATAGCGAAGGTATCAGGAGTAGTTCTATCTCCTAGTTCTATCGGACGGACTGGACCAAACTGACGGGTTGTCATCAAGTCCCAAGTAACAGAAAGAGATGAAGAGGAAATTAAAGACAAAATTACCTACGGAAAAGGATTCGGAGGAAGAAAACGCTAAATCAAGGCAGCAAAGTTTTCTCTCTCTAAATAATTTGAAGGCGTGAAGATGATAAAAGGGTTTTGAGGGTTGATGGGTTTGTATTTATAGGCCTACCAATACGGGTCAACCCGTATTTATTAGCCCACAAACCATCTCCCTCGAACCACGAATCAGCACCAACGTTTGGAAATTCGAAAATTTGTCAGTCAGCATTTATGGCGCCTCTTGAATGATTGACACGTACCCTCCATACCTGTCACGCGCTGTCTTTTCACCTGTCAAGGGGCCCACCAGTTTAACCGGGAGGCAGGGCAATAAAGCTTCTACAAGCTTCCTCACATGCCCCTCACATGTGCCTATTTGCACGGGAGGCAGAGCAAAACCAGTGAAAAACACCAACACTGGTGTCCGCCTAAGGCGCGATCTGACGAAATCGAGCTTAACTAATAGCTCCTCGCTCATACCATAAATAATCATTCACTTGGAGCTAGGGGCCACTGATGAGCTCGGACCAGCTAGACCGGGCCCAAGCTCGGTGTGGTCCAAAGGCCCAGCATGATGTGGCGTGTCCTAGGCCGCCAAAGTCAAGACCGCAGACAGATAGACCCTCAAGGTCAAGACCACGTTCCTCTCTTACCATCCCAGACAAAGACAGAAGGGATCCAGACCGTCAGTGTAGCGACCCTAACCCTATGCAATATTTTAGCATCATATTATATGCTTTTAATATTATTGTTAATATTATGTGTTCATTTTATATCTTTGATTTCTTATATTAGGATGAGATGATTGTGAAATAAAATAAAGTCCATGGGGGAAGTATAATAATTGACAATAAATAAATAAGTGTAGTTAGGATTTCCTTTGGTAGGGAAAGGAAGTAAAGGGTTTAGTTTCACTACCTTAGATCTTGGAGGACCAAATTGCTTATTTGTGAAAGCCTTAAATTAATTGTGGCATGGGGGGCCATGCCCTCCCCCTATTTCACTCACCCTTTCTTTCACTTTTGTCAACCTTCCCCATACTCCTCCATCCTCCTCATTCTTTCTTCATCATTTGCTTCTTCCTCCTTCCCAAAATTCCATGGAAACTCCTCATTGAAAGCCTCACTTTCCAAAGTTCCTAGAGCCTTCAAATCTTCTCCATTTTCTAATCCAATTGTACTTTTGTGTTTGGGGCATCTAAGGGAGTTTATCAAGCTAAGAAGATACTCATTTCATCCTATAATTCTAAGGTGAGTTGTTATGACCTTCCTTCATTTACTTGCTCATGAACTCTTTAATGTTGTTCTTGTTGTTATGATGGTTGTTTAATACTTTGGAAATCTTATTGGAGTTGAGGAATTGGTAAATGACATAGAATGATGCTATTGTTCATAGAAGTTGATTTAGAGAGTAAGAAATGGGTGGAGTTAGATTTAGAGAATTAAACTTGAAATGTAGTAGTGAAATGGGTGGAGATTCAAGTGGTAAATGATCTAAGTTTAAATCATTTTGGGTTACATGGTTTAGTAGGAGAGGTATGAAATTAGTAAGCCTTCTAAGTTCACAAATTGAATAATCTTGGGTTTGGATTTGGTTCAGCTGCCAATCTGGAAAAAATACCTCTTGGGCGGTCGCCCATGGGGGCTTGAGCGGCCGCCCATGACCTCAACAACTGGCCTTCATTTCCTTATAAGCTTGGGCGGTCGCCCAAGTGGGATTGAGCGGTCGCCCATATGCCCTGGGCGGTCGCCCATGTTCCTCCTGCGCGGTCGCCCATGACCCCAGAAACTGCCTTCCTCTTACCCTTTGCTTGGGCGGTCGCCCATACCTCCTTGGGCGGTCGCCCATGTCGACAGAAATCCGTCCAGTTCCCTGTCCTATTAAATTCTTACTAGCAACCAACTAGCATGACCCCTAACCATTATATAGTAGTAGAATCTAATCCACCTCGGATATGAATTAATCCTTTTTAACCTAGGTTATACATAGAACACTTGTGCCGCTCAATGACACCTTAAATGAGTTAAAACGGAACTACGGAAGCACTTTAAGTCTGATTCAGAATTCGTTTGGCAATTTTATTTGTTCTTATCAAATGTGACCCCAACTTGGTAAAGTTAACTTGGATCTTTATAGAGACCATGTATTATTGAATATTGTCTAAGTGTGGTTAGTTACTGATACTTTGTTACTTTACTTGAGTACATATTCATGGTGTGTGCTATGCTTAGTGTATTACATAAATGTTGCACTATGATAGTGGTTGAACATGAGTATATTTTACCATGTGGATATATTGCTTATCCCTTTTGTGGATTATATTTCAAGTAACTATTATGTGCTTGATAATGTGTTAATCAGCTGATGTTGGGGGTATAACATAATACGATCAATTATGGAAGTGTGACCTAATGTGATCGGATTATGTTATATCTGTGATCGTCCCCTCCTGTGGCCACAGGTCGGGGTTATAGCATCTGTATTGAGCCATAAGCCTTACAGAGTTGCTACTATCTTATATGGTTCCCTGAGAAATGGGTCTTATAAGATGTGAGTATTGCTTAAGCAGCTCACCTAAGATTGGAATATTATATCCAATGTTGTACGACTATTGTTCAGATGGGAAAAGGTAAACCGAGGTAATGTAAAGTGTTTACAGCTTTTCCAATGTGTTATATGCAACTTGTTATGTGTTGCATCTTATTTGGCATATTGCTGCATTCATAATAGCTTGCTGAGATTTATTCTCACCCCTCTCCCTTTAATGTTTTTAGATCCCGAGACAGGTGGACCGGCCAAGTAAGGGCGGAGAGGAGTTTGGAAGTAATCTTTTGGGTATTGTCGGGGTATGTATAGGTTGGCATAGAAAGTGTATTTTGGTATAATTCCTTTATGGAGTTTGTATTTATTAACTTTAATTTCTATGTTATAACCGATGTCTTTTGTAACTAAAACAGTTTAGTACTTTCAAAGTTGGTCAACTCTTTCTCCCATGTGGAAAGGAGTAGAGTTATTTTGAAATGGATATGTTAATTATGTTTATGTTTAAAAGTTAAATCAAAGTTTTAAAAGTTTAGGAAATTTGGGTTAGTTTGAGGACGCTCCAGCTCGGGACACGTGTAGGTTCCGGGTCGGGGTCCTCACAGTTGGTATCAGAGCTCGGTTAGAGTTCTCGGGTAGAGTCTAGCTGAGTGAGAGTGTGTGATAACTGACGTCGAGTGTTTAATGCAGGAGTTTGTTCTAATGGCGGGAAACGATGGCGATCAGGATCGGGCTTTGGGTAATGTTGGTAATCCGAATGCCGAAATGATGGATATATTCCGAGTGTTTCTTCAGAATATGGCAAATCAGAATCAAGGTAGGGGACAACAACAACCCGAAGGTAGGCAAGGGCACCATGGCTTAGAGAAATTTGTGAAGATGTCTCCTCCTAGTTTCAACGGAGATCCGGATCCGACGAAGGCGGAAAGATGGCTTGAGGCTATGAATAAGATTTTTGCGGCAATGGAGAGTTCGGATGCAGAAAAGGTAAGATGCGCTGTTTTCAAGTTGGAAGGACCCGCTGAGCACTAGTGGCAGGTAGTGAAGGATGGCTGGGATCGGGATTTGACACCGCAGACTTGGGAGAATTTCACACGTAAGTTCCGGGATCATTTCATTCTGATGGTTACTAGAGACAAGAAGGAGGTTGAGTTTCTGAAACTGGAGCAAGGGACGATGACCATAGCACAATATTCAGCCAAGTTTACAGAGTTAGCCTGATATTGTCCCCATTTGGTACCGGAGGAAGAGAGGCGGATCTACCGGTTCGTGAAAGGCTTAAGGGTGGAGTTCCAGAAGCAGTTATTGACGCATGACTTCGCCAACTTTCAAGCAGCCGTGAATATGGCATACCGGATTGAGAATGATATAGAGGAGTATCGTGGTAAATCCGAAGGCGGAAACAGAAATAGATTCCAAGGTCAAGGTTCGGGGCAGAATAGAGGGCAACCAAGGACAGCAGCTCCGGGAGCAGGTAGAGGAGGATTTGTGGCGGCTTCGACAAACCGTTCGACTTCAGGTCAGTTTGGTACAGTGTGTGGATATTGTAAGAAGCTGGGACATTCGGAGGATAGGTGTTGGAGCAAGCAAGGCAGATGTTTAGAGTGTGGGGCGACAGGCCATTTCCGGAAGAATTGTCCCAAGTGGCAAAAGAAGCAAGCTTCGGGTAGTGGACAAGGGGGACAAGGTAGTGGTGTGAAGAGAGATATAGACGGGAAGCCCAAAGATAGAGTGCAAGGTCGAGTGTTCGCCTTGGGTAGAGGAGAGGTCGATCCCAATGCCGTCATTAGAGTTATAGTCCCTGTCTCAGGAGTTAAGGCCCGCATTCTTATAGATCTCGGGTCTTTCCATTCATTTGTGGCATCTCATTTTGCATTTTCATTGTATAAATTGCCTGAATCTATGCCTTATGTGTTGGAGGTCTCTACTCCTATGGGAGAGTGCCTTGCATCTTCTTTGATATATCATGGTTGTGATGTGACTATGTGTGGGCACGTATTGCCGGTGGATTTGGTCGAGTTACCAATCCGTGACTTTGATGTGATCCTTGGGATGGATTGGTTGAGTCAGTGTCATGCTTTGGTAGACTGTCGTAGAAAGCGAGTCTCATTTGCTATGCCTGATGTGCCTACTATTATATTTGATGCGGACAAATCTATGTTCGGTTTACATGTTATTTCCGCTTTAAAGGCTAGAAAGATGCTATCTAAGGGGTGTGCAGGGTACTTGGCTTATGTGGTAGATTCCAATAAGAAGTCTCCCGAGTAAGCTCATGTCCCGGTTGTTAATGAATTTAGTGATGTGTTTTCTAGTGAGTACTCTATGCCTCCGGATCGTGAGGTAGAGTTTTGTATTGACCTAGTGCCCGGTACCGCACCTATCTCTAAAGCACCCTATAGAATGGCTCCGGCCGAGTTAAAAGAGTTGAAGGTCCAATTGCAAGAATTGCTAGACCGGGGTTTTATTCGCCCAAGTGTGTCTCCGTGGGGAGCACCGGTTTTATTTGTTAGGAAGAAGGATGGTACCTTACGATTATGTATTGATTATCGTTTGTTGAACCAAGCCACCATAAAGAATAAATATCCTCTTCCGCATATAGATGATTTGTTTGACCAACTTCAAGGTTTCGTTATCTACTCAAAACTTGATTTAAGAAGCGGATACCATCAGTTGAAGATTAGACCGGATGACATTGCCAAGACAGCTTTCCGAACGAGATATGGTCACTATGAGTTTGTTGTGATGCCTTTTGGGTTGACTAATGCTCCAGCCGTATTCATGGATATGATGAACTGCATTTTAAAGCCGTGTCTTGACAGCTTTGTGGTGGTATTCATAGATGACATCCTTGTTTATTCTAAGTCCCGGGAAGAGCATGAAAATCATTTGAGGATTGTCTTGTCAGTTCTTCGTGAGAAGCAGTTGTACGCCAAGTTCAGCAAGTGCGAGTTTTGGCTTGAGCAGATTTCTTTCTTGGGGCATGTAGTGTCGAGTTCGGGAATTTCCGTGGATCCTTCAAAAATTGAAGTCGTGGTTAATTGGAAGCAACCGTCGACTGTGACTGAGGTTCGTAGTTTTCTTGGTTTGGCGGGGTATTATCGAAGGTTCATTGAAGGGTTTTCTCGAATTGCGACTCCGTTGACGAGGTTGACTCGGAAAGATGTATCGTTCGTATGGGATTCCAAGTGTGAGGCAAGTTTCAATGAGTTGAAGAAGAGGTTGACAACGGCTCCTATTCTTACCCTTCCGGATGGTTGTGAGAATTTTGTGATCTATAGTGATGCCTCGAAGGCGGGTTTGGGATGTGTATTAATGCAAAATGGGAAAGTGATTGCGTATGCCTCTAGGAAATTATCACCGGCGAAATAGAACTACCCTACTCATGATATGGAATTGGCGGCTATCGTGTTTGCGTTGCATAAGTGGAAGCATTACCTTTATGGGGCGAAATTTGAGATATTCACCGACCATAAGAGTTTGAAATATTTGTTTACCCAAAAGGAGTTGAATAACCGGCAAGGGAGATGGCTACAGTTCTTGAAGGATTTTGATTGTGTGATTTCTTATCATCCGGGGAAGGCCAATGTTGTGGTGGATGCGATTAGCCGAAAGGCTTATGTGATAGCTTTGAGTACTCAAGAGTTGAGGAGTGAAGTATTACTTGCGAATGTGCGTGCCGTTCCTACATTGTATGGAGAGTTGAAGGAAGCTCAACAAAGTGATCCGGAGTTGAAGAAAATTTTAGATCAAGTGCAAGAGGGAAAAGTCGGGGAATTTGCGTTGAATAGAGATGGGATTTTAACCTTCCAAGGGAGAATTTGCGTTCCTTCATCACCGAAAATCAAGAGGCGTGTTTTAGAGGATGGTCATAAGTCCAAGTTTGCGATTCATCCGGGTAGTACCAAAATGTATCAAGACTTGAAGCGTGGGTATTGGTGGAATGGTATGAAAAGGGAAATTGCGGATTATGTCTCTAAGTGTTTAACTTGTCAACAAATTAAGGCCGAACATCAGAGACCGGAGGGGTTACTTCAACCATTGAATATTCCGGAATGGAAATGGGAAGGGATCTCGATGGATTTTGTTTCGGGTTTACCTCTTACCGCGAAGAAGATGGATGCTATTTGGGTTATTGTGGATAGATTGACAAAGTCGGCTCATTTTCTTCCGGTGTCCACCAAGTTCTCATTGGAGAAGTTAGCTCAGTTATATATGAAGGAGATTGTAAGACTTCACGGGGTTCCGGTTAGTATTGTTTCCGATAGAGATCCGAGATTTACTTCTAGATTTTGGAGAGCATTGCATGAAGCCTTGGGTTCTAAATTGTGTTTTAGTACGGCGTTTCATCCTCAAACCGACGGTCAGTCCGAAAGAACTATTCAGATACTTGAGGATATGTTACGGGCTTGTGTGATGGATTTCCAATTGTCGTGGAAGAATCATACAGTTGAGGAAGCCACGTGGGAGCTAGAGGCGGAAATGAGAGCGAAATACCCTTGGTTGTTTGAGCATCCAAGTAAGTCTTTTTAAAAATTCGGGGCAAATTTTCTTTAAGGGGGAGTGAGTGTAGCGACCCTAACCCTAGGCAATATTTTAGCATCATATTATATGCTTTTAATATTATTGTTAATATTATGTGTTCATTTTATATTTTTGATTTCTTATATTAGGATGAGATGATTGTGAAATAAAATAAAGTCCATGGGGGAAGTATACTAATTGACAATAAATAAATGAGTGTAGTTAGGATTTCCTTTGGTAGAAAAAGGAAGTAAAGGATTTAGTTTCACTACCTTAGATCTTGGAGGACCAAATTGCTTATTTGTGAAAGCCTTAAATTAATTGTGGCATGGGGGGCCATGCCCTCTCCCTATTTCACTCACCCTTTCTTTCACTTTTGTCAATCTTCCCCATACTCCTCCATCCTCCTCATTCTTTCTTCATCATTTGCTTCTTCCTCCAAAATTTCATGGAAACTCCTCATTGAAAGCCTCACTTTCCAAAGTTTTTAGAGCCTTCAAATCTTCTCCATTTTCTAATCCAATTGTACTTTTGTGTTTGGGGCATCTAAGGGAGTTTATCAAGCTAAGAAGATACTCATTTCATCCTATAATTCTAAGGTGAGTTGTTATGACCTTCCTTCATTTACTTGCTCATGAACTCTTTAATGTTGTTCTTGTTGTTATGATGGTTGTTTAATACTTTGGAAATCTTATTGGAGTTGAGGAATTGATAAATGACATAGAATGATGCTATTGTTCATAGAAGTTGATTTAGAGAGTAAGAAATGGGTGGAGTTAGATTTAGAGAATTAAACTTGAAATGTAGTAGTGAAATGGGTGAAGATTCAAGTGGTAAATGGTCTAAGTTCAAATCATTTTGGGTTACATGGTTTAGTAGGAGAGGTATGAAATTAGTAAGCCTTCTAAGTTCACAAATTGAATAAGCTTGGGTTTGGATTTGGTTCAGCTGCCAATCTGGAAAAAATACCTCTTGGGCGGTCGCCCATGGGGACTTGAGCGGCCGCCCATGACCTCAACAACTGGCCTTCATTTCCTTCTAAGCTTGGGCGGTCGCCCAAGTGGGATTGAGCGGTCGCCCATATGCCCTGGGCGGTCGCCCATGTTCCTCCTGCGCGGTCGCCCATGACCCCAGAAACTGCCTTCCTCTTACCCTTTGCTTGCGCGGTCGCCCATACCTCCTTGGGCGGTCGCCCATGTCGACAGAAATCCATCCAGTTCCCTGTCCTATTAAATTCTTACTAGCAACCAACTAGCATGACCCCTAACCATTATATAGTAGTAGAATCTAATCCACCTCGGATATGAATTAATCCTTTTCAACCTAGGTTATACATAGAACACTTGTGCCGCTCAATGACACCTTAAATGAGTTAAAACGGAACTACGGAAGCACTTTAAGTCTGATTCAGAATTCGTTTGGCAATTTTATTTGTTCTTATCAAATGTGACCCCAACTTGGTAAAGTTAACTTGGATCTTTATAGAGACCATGTATTATTGAATATTGTCTAAGTGTGGTTAGTTACTGATACTTTGTTACTTTACTTGAGTACATATTCATGGTTTGTGCTATGCTTAGTGTATTACATAAATGTTGCACTATGATATTGGTTGAACATGAGTATATTTTACCATGTGGCTATATTGCTTATCCCTTTTGTGGATTATATTTCAAGTAACTATTATGTGCTTGATAATGTGTTAATCAGCTGATGTTTAGGGTATAACATAATACGATCAATTATGGAAGTGTGACCTAATGTGATCGGATTATGTTATATCTGTGACCGTCCCCTCCTGTGGCCACAGGTCGGGGTTATAGCATCTGTATTGAGCCAAAAGCCTTACAGAGTTGCTACTATATTATATGGTTCCCTGAGAAATGGGTCTTATAAGATGTGAGTATTGCTTAAGCAGCTCACCTAAGATTGGAATATTATATCCAATATTGTACGACTATTGTTCAGACGGGAAAAGGTAAACCGAGGTAATGTAAAGTGTTTACAGCTTTTTCAATGTGTTATATGCAACTTGTTATGTGTTGCATCTTATTTGACATATTGCTGCATTCATAATAGCTTGCTGAGATTTATTCTCACCCCTCTCCCTTTAATGTTTTTAGATCCCGAGACAGGCGGACCGGCCAAGTAAAGGCGGAGAGGAGTTTGGAAGTATTCTTTTGGGTATTGTCGGGGTATGTATAGGTTGGCGTAGAAAGTGTATTTTGGTATAATTCCTTTATGGAATTTGTATTTATTAACTTTAATTTCTGCGTTATAACCGATGTCTTTTGTAACTAAAACAGTTTAGTACTTTCAAAGTTGGTCAACTATTTCTCCCATGTGGAAAGGAGTAGAGTTATTTTGAAATGGATATGTTAATTATATTTATGTTTGAAAGTTAAATCAAAGTTTTAAAAGTTTAGGAAATTTGGGTTAGTTTGAGGACGCTCCAGCTCGGGACACGTGTAGGTTCCGGGTCGGGGTCCTCACAGTCAGCCAGGTGACCGCGGGATTTATGACCGTCCCATCCATGCCCGCGTCAAATATCATTGATCGCGCCCAAGATGTTGACTGCGGTCTCACCCCAGGCTCCCAGTCATCTCACCAGACTCCCGATTAAATATCAAAGCTTACTGAGCAAGTTACTTACTGGCTCTGACAGGCAAGTAGTCGGCTTATTTTCATCGCATTGAATGCATGGCTCAGGTGCCTACTATCTCATTTAATGCGCCGCGCTAGATACACGGCTCCTGTCCACATCAACGACATCCTCTCTGCAAGTGAATCTAACTTTACTGACAGAGCCAATCCTATGCGGACACGTGTACCTGATTAAAGACTAAGATGCCCTCTAGGGTTGGTATCATCAAATACCGATCCATGTTAGGATCAAACATATTTATTATTTAAAATGGTCATTCGTATTTAAAGCGAGACTGAGAGTAGTATTTGTTGGAAATGGATAACGGAAAGTTAAGTTTAACTTAACGTTGATCTAGTTTCTAACGGAAGTTCGTTATGTGTTAACGGAACTAGTTACAAATTATATTCTACATTTGTTGTAGATTATTATACTTATTTAATGTCTCTAAAACCATTTAGGGTGAATGAGAATTAATGACAAGTGTTTTTGTAACTTAACGGAAGATAAATAAAGGGTTAAAGTTAACTTGGGTTGACTTGGACTGATCCAAATGAGTTTTGGGTCACAACTGTTCTCAAAAGGTTTTCGTGACCTTTCAGTTCTGGGCTTCAGCGCGGTCGCGCTCCAGCCTAGAGCGGCCGCGCTGATTTTAAGAAAATCATGGCTTGGTCTCGGGATGCCAGCGCGGTCGCGCTCAAGGCAAGAGCGGCCGCGCTCGTGCTCAGATTTTGAACAGGTTTGGCACCTCTTGGAGTGAACAGCCATGAACCCTTTAACTTCTTTTAAATAGTTTCCCTCCGAATTTCAATAATAACATACAGTCATTCTGAGCCTTTTACCCTCTAGAGAGATAAATTAACATACCCAAATCATTGCATATTGTTGCATTCAATCTTTCAAGTCCAAAGTTCTAAAACCTTTGTTGTTCGTTAGATTAGTTATATTGGAGTGCTCCTTATAACTAATTGTAAGTCGTTTTATCTTACTAGAGTTTTGTCATACAACCGTAAGCACCAGTGCGGGACAAATAACTCTTACGGAGATTGTATTAAATACAAGACTCGACTTGAATCCCTTTGTTTTTCAATCTCCGTTACTTTTGCTGTCAGTTTTTTCGTTAAGTCTTAAAGAAGCCATAGCAATTGTCCAACAATCGTAAGAGTTATTTGACGCTTCTTCAAGAGATGGCAAACGAGAAAGACTCCACCAAATCAAGTCAAGGGAATGTGACGCCTCCATCACAAGGTGATACTACATTCAACAATGTTGCTCCCGCTCCTACAACTCATCACATCAGTCATGGTGAGAAACCCGCGAAATTAACCGGTGTGGATTTCAAGAGATGGCAACAGAAGATGCTCTTCTACTTGACCACCCTAAGCTTGCACCGCTTCTTAAAGGAAGATCCTCCGGCAGTAGAAAAAGGTGATCCGGACCCCCAAAGGCAAATGGCAAAGGAGGCTTGGTCTCACGGTAATTTTCTATCTAAAAACTATATCTTGAATGGACTTGACGATGCACTATACAATGTGTATAGTACAGTCGAGTTAGCCAAGGCGTTGTGGGACACCTTGGAAAGGAAGTACAAGATCGAGGATGCCGGGTCAAAGAAATTTGTCGTCGGTAAGTATCTTGACTTTATGATGGTCGATTCCAAATCGGTAACAACTCAAGTAGATGAATTCCAAATCATTCTACATGGGCTTGATGCCGAGGGGATGATCATGAATGATCCATTTAAGGTGGCTTCTATCATTGAAAAGTTGCCTCCTTCGTGGAAGGACTTCAAGAACTATCTCAAGCATAAACGCAAGGAGATGTCCTTAGAAGACATTGTTGTTCGTCTTCAAATAGAAGAGAACAATAGAATGAATGAGGCCAAAGTTGCTAAAGGCAAGATGGAGGCAAAGGTCAATCTCGCCGAGGCTAGCACGAGTGGCACAAAGAGAAAGCATTCCGAAAATACCGGGAATGCTAAGAAAGGGAAGAAGAAGACCTCTAAAAGGTTCAAGGGGTCGTGCTATAATTGTGGCAAACCGGGCCACTTGTCAAGGGATTGTCGTCTCCCGAAGAAAGAGGCGAACAATGTTGACCACATGGACCTAGACTTTGCAGCGGTTGTGTTTGAAGCCAACGTTGCAAATTTGGAGGAGAACCCTAAAGCATGGTGGATAGATACCGGTGCTACCCGCCATATTTGTGGTAACAAGGAAAGTTTCTCCTCCTATACTCCCATCTCCTAAGAAAGCTTTACATAGGAAATTCTGCAACCTCCGATGTTCAAGGCATTGGAAACGTGATTTTGAAGATGACTTCCGGAAAAGAAGTAACCTTGTTGGATGTGCTGCATGTTCCGACATCCGTAAAATTTAGTGTCCGGCGCTTTGCTTAGTAAGGCCGGTTTTAGACTAGTATTCGAATCCGACAAATTTGTACTAACCAAGAATGGGTTGTTTCTTGGAAAAGGTTACCTCGAGGAGGGCCTTTTTAAAATGAATGTAATGACTGTAATCCGCCAAGGTGCGATGAATAAAAGTTGTGTTCCTTATGTTTACTTGTCGGAAAGTTCTAATTTATGGCATGATAGATTAGGACATGTAAACCTCGACACCATTAAGAAATTAGCGAGACAATATTTAATCCAAATGACTAAATCCGACTCGACTAATAGGTGCGAAGTTTGTGTTGAGGCAAAAATGACTAAGTCACCATTTAATGCCATACAAAGAGACACGACTCCTCTCGAGTTAATTCACACCGACATATGTGATTTAAAACTAGTGCAAACTCGAGGAGGTAAAAAGTACTTCATTACATTTATAGATGATTGCACTAAGTATTGTTATGTCTATCTCTTAAGAAGTAAGGATGAAGCCTTAGGGGCTTTTGAAACTTATAAGAAAGAAGTTGAGAATCAACTTAACTTGAAAATTAAGAAAATTAGAAGCGATAGAGGTGGAGAATATGAAGCACCGTTTGAAGGACTATGTTGGGAATCCGGCATAATTCATCAAACAACGGCTCCATATACCCCTCAATCTAATGGAGTTGCCGAACGCAAAACCGCACTCTCAAAGAGATGATGAACGCGCTTTTGATCGGGTTCGGGCTTACCCGACAACTTGTGGGGGGAAGCAATACTCACTTCTAATTATGTTCTTAATAAAATACCCAAGAAAGGTATTGATAAGACGCCCTATGAATTATGGCATAATCGTAGGCCATGTTTTAAATACCTTAAAGTGTGGGGGTGTTTGGCCAAGGTTGAAGTACCTAAGCCTAAACAAGTCAAGATTGGCCCAAAGACCATTGACTGTGTTTTTATTGGATATGCCAATAATAGTAGTGCCTATCGGTTTATAGTGCATAAATCGGACATTCCGGATATGCACGTAGGAACTACTATAGAATCAAGGAATGCGGTATTCTTTGAAAACATTTTTCCGGTTAAGGACAGGAAAGATGTAGGTTCTAATAAGAGAACACATGAGTCTACATCCGATCCTTCTCAAATAGAAGATGAAGAACCGAGACGTAGCAAAAGGGCAAGAGTGGAAAAGACTTTTGGTCCTGATTTTCTATCTTACATGTTAGAAAACGAACCATCAACTGTTAAAGAAGCTTTGTCCGGTCCGGATAGTTTGTTCTGGAAGGAAGCTATTAACAGTGAAATAGAATCCATAATGCTCAACAATACTTGGGAATTAGTTGATCTCCCTCCAGGTTGCAAACCATTAGGTTGCAAATGGATCCTTAAACGGAAGTATAAGGCGGATGGATCTATCGAAAAGTACAAAGCTAGGCTAGTTGCCAAAGGCTTTAGACAGAAAGAGGGATATGATTTCTTTGATACATACTCCCCTGTCACAAGGATCACATCTATTCGTGTTCTCATAGCTATTGCAGCAGTGCATAATCTTGAGATACACCAAATGGATGTGAAGACTGCTTTCCTTAATGGAGAACTTGATGAAGAAATTTACATGGAACAACCCGAAGGGTTCGTGGTTCCTGGTAAAGAAAGAAAGGTGTGTAAACTTGTAAAATCCTTGTATGGACTAAAACAAGCACCTAAACAATGGCATGATAAGTTCGATAGAACCATGTTATCAAATGGATTCAAGATCAATGAATGTGACAAATGTGTCTACATTAAAGGAACATCTCGAATCATTCGTTATCGTTTGTCTTTATGTAGACGACATGCTCATAATGGGAAGTAATCATGATTTAATCATGAATATCAAAGGCATGTTAAAGAAGAACTTTGACATGAAAGACATGGGATTAGCTGATGTAATATTAGGGATAAAGATCTCTAGAACATCTGAAGGATTAGTTCTTTCACAATCCCATTACCTAGAGAATGTTCTTCGGAAATTCAATGTCTTTGATGACCCTCCGGCTAAGACACTGTAGACTTGGCTCTACATTTAGCCAAGAACAAAGGGGAACCAGCTTTCTCAACCGGAATATGCAAGAATAATTGGCAATCGATGTACTTAACAAATTGTACTCGTCCGTACATTGCATATTCAAGTGAGCAAACTAAGTAGGTTCACAAGCAATCCTAGTACCGATCATTGGAAAGCACTAATGAGAGTACTAAGATATTTAAAGTATACATTAAACCATGGGATACTTTACAATAAATATCCAAAGCAGATTAGAAGGATACCGTGATGCCAATTGGATATCGGACACGAAAGACTCTAAATCCACAAGTGGATATGTATTCACTATAGGTGGAGGAGCGTGTCATGGAAATCCTCCAAACAAACGTGTATAGCCGTATCCACGATGGAATCCGAGTTTATCGCGTTAGATAAAGCCGGGGAAGAAGCAGAATGGCTTAAGAACTTCCTGGAGGATGTTCCTTGTTGGAGCAAACCTGCGCGTACTAATCCATTGTGATAGTCAATCGGCAATTGGAAGGGCACAGAATAGTATGTACAATGGTAAGTCTAGACATATTCGTCGTAGACACAATACCATTAGACAGCTGATCAAGAATGGCGTTATCACCATTGATTATGTAAAATCATGTGATAACTTAGCGGATCCATTTACCAAAGGTATAAATAGAGATCAACCGTATAAACTGTTAAGGGAATGGGTTTAAAACCCACAACAAAAGAACTTATAGCGGACACTCAACCTTGAGAAATGGAGATCCCGTGCCCTTGGTTCAATGAGACAACCAAGTTATAAGTTCTAGTAGAGTTACTTGGAAACAACAACTTGGTTTATTAACCTGGAGATGTTGAATACTCATTCCCGTAACATCCAAGTACAAGCACATGCAAAGAATGGTAAGGGTAAGTTGAGAAAACTTTTAATGATTTCTATACCTACGGGTGGAGTAGTGCATGATACTCCTTATAGTGAGAATCACCTATATAAGCGAGAGGTAATTAGGCCGCCTTTAAATGAACGCTTATGAATGAGATACGGTCCAGTGGCCAAAATGGACAAAACGTGAGAACAACAATTGTTAGAGCTGTTATTATGTGAGTATTATTGTCTTGGTATACACCCGACAAGCCACCGGTTCAAAGCGACTCGCTACCAAATGGCTAGTATATCCGATAATATTTCACTAGGGAAGATTCAAGGCCACAAGCTATCTATCCCGATGTAATAATAGTTCGCCGAAACTTTGGACGAAATTGCATTCATGCATTAATTGTCATTCATGTGGGGGATTGTTGGAAATGGATAACGGAAAGTTAAGTTTAACTTAACGTTGATCTAGTTTCTAACGGAAGTTCGTTATGTGTTAACGGAACTAGTTACAAATTATATTCTACATTTGTTGTAGATTATTATACTTATTTAATGTCTCTAAAACCATTTAGGGTGAATGAGAATTAATGACAAGTGTTTTTGTAACTTAACGGAAGTTAAATAAAGGGTTAAAGTTAACTTGGGTTGACTTGGACTGATCCAAATGAGTTTTGGGTCACAACTGTTCTCAAAAGGTTTTCGTGACCTTTCAGTTCTGGGCTTCAGCGCGGTCGCGCTCCAGCCTAGAGCGGCCGCGCTGATTTTAAGAAAATCATGGCTTGGTCTCGGGATGCCAGCGCGGTCGCGCTCAAGGCAAGAGCGGCCACGCTCGTGCTCAGATTTTGAACAGGTTTGGCACCTCTTGGAGTGAATGTACCATGAACCCTTTAACTTCTTTTAAATAGTTTCCCTCTGAATTTCAATAATAACATACAGTCATTCTGAGCCTTTTACCCTCTAGAGGGATAAATTAACATACCCAAATCATTGCATATTGTTGCATTCAATCTTTCAAGTCCAAAGTTCTAAAACCTTTGTTGTTCGTTAGATTAGTTATATTGGAGTGCTCCTTATAACTAATAATAAGTCGTTTTATCTTACTAGAGTTTTGTCATACAACCGTAAGCACCAGTGCGGGACAAATAACTCTTACGGAGATTGTATTAAATACAAGACTCGACTTGAATCCCTTTGTTTTTCAATCTCCGTTACTTTTGCTGTCAGTTTTTTCGTTAAGTCTTAAAGAAGCCATAGCAATTGTCCAACAGTATTGTGATCAGTTCACCACATTGACTTTAACGAAGAAGCCAATTTTCCCCTTTTCAAATACAACTAATGTTATTAGCCTTCCATGGTACGTACATGAAAATCTATAAAACAAAAGGAAAACTAACACCAATTCTACCCATTCTATAATTAACATAAGTATATTTTTTATTTTACCCAAAAATGAAAATTTTAACAATACAAACAACAAACAAAGTACTCAGATAACAAATTAAGTTTCATTTTTCAAATATGCAACTGTACAAGCAAGATGCTACAATCTCCATGCCCATCCCAATTAGGTGTCACAGATATTTTATTTTACATACAATAATTATTGTCACCATCATTAATACTCCCTCCGTCCCATTCCAAGTGTCACTTTTATCCAAAATGACGTCCCGTTTAAAGTGTCACCTTTCCTAAAAAGGAAATATTTTATTAATATTATATTATCCCATCCACTATTCCCTCCACTAATTATCTCTCCTCTACACTCACAACACTTTTTAAATTCACTATTTCCTCCACTAATTCTCTCTCCTATTTTCAAATTACACTCACAACATTTTTTCTTCTCACATTTTTTCTTAATTTGCGTGCCACCCCTAAAAGGGTGACACTCTTGATGGGACGGAGGGAGTATAACATGTTAATAAAATATGGATCATTAAAAAATGATGTCCCAGAATAAAATTCAGTCAAAAAATGCCGTCAAAAATGTTTAAATATTGATGTTCCAAATAAATAATCCCTACGACCCAGCCCAAGCTTCACCATTTTGGTGTTGACACAAAATTTAAGGAAAGTGTTGAGTGAAAAATGGTTGTGAGAGAGAATAAGTGAGTGGGTAAGATAAGTGGGGCCCATAATTTAAATGTGTGAGGGAGGAAAGTTAGTGGATATGACAAGTGTGACTCATAATTTATGAATGTGAGTATGAGAAGTGGGATATGTATAATAGAATATTAATAAAGCTTTTCCATTTTAGGATAGGTAAAACTTTTATCAGGACACTCATTTGAGTAAAAGGTGAAGCTTCGGACGAGACGGAGGGAGTAATCTCTAAAAGACATTTTCGGATTGTTTAATGTTTTTAGCATTTATGATATAGGAGCTGGACCTAGTGACTTGATCAGCAACAATCCTAGCAGCAACAGTTGTCTGTTTTGGACCAACTTCAACAGAAGAATTGTATTGATCCAGAAAACCAAAAATTATGTGTGACATATGTCTAAAATTATGTGTGACATATGTCTGGAAAGCTCTAGATGTCTAGTTTCTATGGCTTTTTACGGTTCATTGTTTCGAGATTTCTACTCCAAGTTATGGGCATTAATCAAGTGCTGCACATTGGGGCAGATTCATCTGAATTTGATGAAGTCTTATCGTATTTCTTGTCTTTTGATAATTTTAAGTTATCTTATTCCTAAATAATTATTAGTAATCCATTCCCCTTAGTTTCTTATCAATTTTCCTACCTTGGAGAGATGTTCCAAGAAAAGTATAAGTACCCTATTACAGTCGATGTAACAGGCAGCTGAGTTTTGAGTATTTCATAATATAGTTGTGCCTTTAGCCCTCTTTTGTTCTGTATCTCTTTGGTGATTGTTTCCATTGAGTGGTGAACCTTGACACCCTGTAACTCTTTGGTGGATTCGAAGGAGTGGTGAGTGTACATGCCCTGTATCTCCAAAGTAGACTCTTTGGAGTGGTGAGCATTTATTTCTATCATTTGTTACTTTTCTTCTCATTTTCCTGCATCAAGTTTGGTATCAGAGCTTAGGTTCAGATCATGTCGTCTCGTCGCCGTCGGCAAAACGCTAACAATCCAGCTCCTCGTGAAAGAGATTTGTGTGATGTGGATATGGACGATCTTCGTAGACAAGTGCAACAATTACAACAACTTGAACGTGTGCAACATGTGGGAGATGAACAGGTTCAATAAGATGCGGAAGTGGAGAATCGCAGCAGTGATGATGATATAGGTGAAAATCCATTCTACCATTCTTCTGGTTCAAATTCTAGCATATCGTCTCACAGTAATCGTCGGACTAGAAGATATGATGGGCGGGATGTTGACTTTAAAGTTGATATTTCAGAATTTGAAGGGAAGATGGAACCTGATGATTTTCTTGATTGGTTACATACAGTTGAGAGGGTGGGGTTTTCGATTTCAAAGAGATCTCAGAAGATCTAAAGGTGAAATTTGTTGCCTTGAAACTTCGGAAGTATGCAGGCCTATGGAGGAAAAATTTGAAGCGGCAACGAACTCGTGAAGGAAGGCGTCCAATTCATTCGTGGGAGAAGATGAAGAGAGAACTTAAGAAAATATTTTTGCCTGAGAATTATAGGCAAGATTCTTTTCTGAAGTTACACAATTTGAAGCAGATGGAGCTATCAGTCGAGGAATACACATCACAATTCGATCATCTTATGACCAAATTTGATGTTATTGAACCTGAAGAACATATTATCGCACATTTTCTTGGAGGACTAAGCCTGAGATCAGTAACGTGGTTCAGTTGCAGCCTGGTCTATTTTTGATGTGTGCAAGCTTGCGGTGAAGGTTAAAAAACAGCAAAAGGAGATGCATGGGGGGGTCATTTCGTCCTTATAACAAAGAATGTTCTTTTAATCGAGGAAGTACTACTGCAACAAAGCCTAAAGCTGCAGCAAATACTCAACCAAATGTCCCTGTTAAAAGTGATAAGCCAGTTGTTTATGTTGTGAATATTGGCCCTCCACACCCAAGCAAACCTACAAGAACGATTAGAGCACACAAACCAAGCACAAGAAATCAAAAAAACGCAGAAAAGACACAAGAAATTGTTAACCCAGTTCACCAATTTGATTGGCTACGTCTGGGGGCACTACCAAGCCAGGATCTTGCACTATAATATGTAAATTTGTGTTACAATGAGAAAAGGGGCGGAACATTGCTTTTATATGCACAGGAAATAAACCAACCAAACCCTAGCTAAGCCCAGAAAACCCATAGGCCCGTGAAACAGATTTCCCTCGGCCGGCCTTGAGGCGTGCGCCTCAAGGTGCTCCAAGAGGCCGCCTGAAATTGATCCAAAACTCGCCTATCCCTCGGTGTTTGAAGCGCCCGCCAAGACATGGACCGTGCGCCCGCCTCAAGTAGCCTTCGCCAACGCCAGAACCACGGAACGCGAGGCGCCCGCCTCGCCATTCCCAGGCGCCCGCCTTAGACTCCTCCGAAAAACTGTCAAGGTTGGTCCTCTATTCCTATCCCAACAATCTCCCACCTAGAGATCAACCGCATATACAAGCCCCGTATCCGTTCTTCAACTCATCCTTGGTGTCCTCCTAGTGCTCACCTCGATCATGGTAGTGCCATCCTCCTCTCCTATTCTCCAAGCCCAATTGAAGCTTTGCACAGCTTCAATTTCTCAAGATTCACAACCTTTGTCAACATGTCAACTGGATTCTCCGATCCCAATATCTTCTCTAGCCTTAAGATCTTCTCCTCTAAGAGATGTCTGATGTAGTGAAACCTCAGTTCAATGTGCTTCGTCCTCGAATGAAACGCCGGATTTCTAGCCAAATTTATTGCACTCTGACTGTTGCTGTAGAGAACGTTACCACTTCGCGTCTTCCCAAGTTCACCCAAGAAGTTCTGCAACCATACCATCTCTTTACTCGCCCGTCACCGCCACATATTCCCGCTTCGCAAGCCGATCGCGCCACGATCTTCTGCAATTTAGAAGCCCAGGAGATTTTCGTACCACCCAATGTGAACACATAACCCGTAGTACTTCTCCTCTTATCAAGATCACTTGATGCCAAGTCCGCATCAACATAACCCGCTAACACCACTTCCTTGCTCGAGAAACACAGAGCCTTACCAGCAGTACCCTTCAAGTAACGTAGGATCCATTTAATCGCTTCCCAGTGTTGCTTTCCTGGATTGCTCATAAACCGGCTGACTACTCCCACCGCATGTGCAATGTCCGGCCTTGTACACACCATTGCATACATGAGACTCCCCACTGCTGAAGCATATGGAGTTCTCTCCATCTTGTCACGCTCCTCCTTGCCCTTAGGTGAGTCCTTCTCGGATAGCTTGAAATGCAAACCCAATGGCGTCCCTGTTGGCTTCGCCTCTTCCATACAAAACCTTGCCAAGACTTTCTCAACGTATTCTGCTTGTGAAAGAACCAACTTGCCCGAATCCCTAACCCGGTCAATCCGCATGCCCAAGATTTTTCTGGCCTCTCCCAAATCCTTCATCTCGAACCGTTCTGACAACTGAGTCTTCAATCTGTTTACCTCTCTACTGCTAGAGCCCGCTATTAGCATGTCGTCCACATATAACAGCAAGATAATGTACCCATTGTCCGTGTTCTTGAAGTAGCAACAATGATCCGCCTCACATCTGATAAAATCAATGTCATGCATGAACCCATCAAACTTTATGTACCACTGCCTAGGAGCTTGTTTAAAGCCATACAAGCTCTTAGTCAATCTGCAAACTAGCTCCTTGCTACCCTTAGACAAGTAACCCTCTGGCTGTACCATGTAAATTTCTTCCTCCAAGTCCCCATGAAGAAAGGCTGTCTTCACATCCATCTGTTCAAGCAACAAGTTGTCCGCCACTACTATCCCCAGAACCATTCTGATAGTGGTCATCTTCACAACCGGAGTGAATACCTCGGTGTAGTCAATACCGTACTTTTGCTGAAACCCTTTTACAACCAGTCTTGCCTTGTAACGCTTGATACCGTCTGCTTCCTCCTTGATCCTGTAAACCCACTTGTTATGCAATGCCTTCTTCCCCTTAGGTAGTTCAGTCAACTCCCAAGTTTTGTTGGCCTTCAATGAGCCCATCTCATCATCCATCGCAGCTTTCCACTTGTTACAAAGTGTACTACGAACAGCCTCCGCATAACATTCCGGTTCCCCATTATCTGTTAACAAAGAAATAATAATTGGATGGAGTATACCTGTCGGGCGATCCACGCACCGCTGGATCTACGCAGCAGAATATCCTGGTTCGAGTATGTGGTTCATCATCGGTGACCTCCCGACCATGGTCAACATGAACTGTTTCCGCTCCCACCCGAGTCCGGAATATCCACCTCTACAACCTCCGGTTCCGAACTAGTGTCATCCATGCCCCCTTTCTGTTCTTGTACAATACCTGTTCATTGAATACCACATCTCGACTACGAATAATTCTATGATTTTGGTCATCCCAAAACTTATACCCGAAGTCATCCCCGCCATACCCAATAAATGTACACTTAACAGATTTTGCATCTAATTTAGTTCTCTTAGCAGAATCAACATGAACATAAGAAACGCAGCCAAAATATGCGAAGAAGGACAGATTTACCTGCTTGCCACTCCAAGCTTCCTCTGGAATTCCATTCCCCAATGGTACCGATGGTCCCCGATTGATCAAGAAAGCTGCCGTGTCAACTGCATATGCCCAAAACGTCTTCGGAAGTCCACACTTCAATCTCATACTTCTAGCCCGCTCATTCAATGTTCTGTTCATCCTCTCTGCTACCCCGTTGAGTTGTGGTGTCCGCTTTGGAGTCTTCTCCATACGAATGCCATTCGCAACACAATATTCCCTAAACTCACCAAGCTCATACTCCCCACCATTGTCTGATCTCAAGCACTTAAGCTTAAGTCCCGTCTGATTCTCCACCAAGGCCCTCCACTTCTTGAACACCTCGAAAGCCTCATCTTTCCCCTTCAAGAAATAGACCCAAACCTTCCTTGTAGAATCATCAATGAAAGTCATGTAATATGACGTGTAGGTGTTAGTGCCCTAGGCCTATAGAGATAGACCTTTATGTAATGTCATTGTTCATTTATATATGAGATTGCTTCTTTGATTATTATATGAGTTTGCATGTTTAGTTATAATAATCGTGTCCCTAGTACTTATGAAGCACTAGTATGAAGTCTAATGGATAATCATATGATGATTATATGCATGAAGATGCACATTAGATTCATGGGTACTTGTTAGAGAACAAGGTACTGGACTTGACCCATTATGAGATTTATGTCATGGTCATATGTCATAATTAAATCTCATATAGTCATATCATTGATATCCTTTGACCTGAGATTATCATCGTCTTCCGCTTGATGAATATCATGTTTGATATAGTTTAACGTTATCTTTAACCGGATGACAATAAGGGCTATCATTGGCATGGTATGATTCTTGTTGGGAAGAATGATAAGTCAAGATGGAAATTGTCCCTCGTAAAGAGAGATGTTTGCTTGGCCACTCGTAAGTAAGATTGATGTAGTGCATGGCCATGCCCGAATGAATTAATGTGATTAATGTCATTCGATTAATCAATTTACTTGGTAACGAGAAAGCATTGAACAATATGAGTTGACGTGGACCATGACTCATGTTCAATATAACATCGTGTGACAATGGGATTGTGATATGTTCTATGTAGGAAAATCGAACTTGATATTATACTATTTGGGTAGGCATGATGGCTTGCTAGAGTCCGCTCATGTCTTATGAGGATCGATGTGATCGGACTCATTGCCAACATAGTATGGTCCTATGGGGTCACACGCATCGAACGAATTGTCAAAAATGAAGAATATGGAGTTTTTGTTCTCGGGGACGACTCGTCCCAGGCCGAACCAACTATTCCCCTTAAGGGGGACGCCGGTCAGAAGCCGGGTGCCGAGGGACGACTCGTCCCACAGGGGACGACTCGTCCACAGGCGGCTTTGGGCTGACGCGGAATTGACTTAAAACTAGGGTTTTCGCGAGGAAAAGTTTTATAACGTATAAATACTTACCCTGGTTGCCCTAGCCGTCAAGAGAACATTTTGGCTTGAGAGAAACACTTAGAGTGGGAGATTTCAATTGAGAATTGAGAATCAAACACCACCAAATCCATTGTTCTTCATTGATTGAAAGGTGTTTCAATCAATTGGATCTAGCAATCCTCCTAGAAGAGTTCTAGGGTTCGTTCTGCGCGTGGATAAACATAGAGGATCTTCGTTCATCAAGATCTTTGGTTCGTGATTCCCGTTCGTTCATCAAGGATTAACAAGATCATTCAATCTGGAGTTGGGTCAAGTTTATCAAAAGGCAAAAGCATTCAAGGTTGGTAATTCTATTTCATCTCTCTTAATTATTCATCTAGAACGGATTCTAGGGCTTGGGGTTTCGAGTTATTGCTTATTCCATTGCGCATGGACCCTCGAAACCCTACGGTGGTATCGAGCCCCGTTCATGATGCTTAGTTAGATAATCATGATAATTATGTAATATGATTATATGAATTTTCATGATGTGCATGATCTAGAATATGAAATTGTATGAGTTTTACTTGAGAAGTAATAGTATATATAGATATACCATGATTATGAAATTGTAATATATGTGATTAATATGATTAATCTAGATTATGGGATGTCAATTTCATTGATATGATTAATGTGATTAATCTAGGATATTTGTGATGTATTACTTGGTATATTGGCTGGACACCAAAACCTTCCCCACAGGCACTTCGATGGAAGTGTGGGATAATCTTGGAGCACGTGGCCGCGTACTAGTAATTGCGATCAAATGTAATATGTGTTGCATCATTCCATGTTCATAATTATGTTCATATAGTTTTCATGAATCAACCTTGGGATGTAATTGATAAGCATGAAAAATTGAACCTTCTTTGTAATTTGAGTTTGTTTTATGCCACCCATGTTTAAACACTTGTGAGTACACGGGTAGTTTTATGTGGGCTCGCCATAGCGAGGTGCATTAATTCTATCTTTGTATAATCAAGATGAGCAAATAGTGGTTGCTATACGTTTAACATGGTTGAACTCAATTAGGCTATCAAAACGGTTTTGGGCCTAAGGCATAAGATGAGATTGAAACATGTGACATAAGATGTCTATAATCTCATAATGATCTAAGAGTCATATATAGATATGATTGATAAATCTTATCTACCTTTTTAGTTTAATTTTGAGCAGTCGTGCCATAGCCGACTTGAAATTAAATTAAAGTTGGGTCTTAGCCTATTAAATTATATTATACATATTTGTATAAGAAGGTTATATAATTTAGTGGGAGTATTTGTGAAATACGTTAATTAATCTCTTAAATGAATTGGTACTTATATGTGTTCATATCTTGTTGCATATCTTTGTAGATCAATGGCTGTAAACAATAATCAAAACATGTCACTGCGATCGAGTCCTTGAGAAGGACAAGTTAGAGGAGAATGGCAATAACTATGTGGATTGGATCCGCGAGTTTGAGAATTGTTCTCAAACAAGAAAGGAAGTTGTACATTCTCGATGGACCCGTTCCACCCGAGCCGGCTGCTAATGCAACTAAAGCGGAAAGGGACCAACATAAGAAGCATATGGATGATTCTATTGATGTTGGTTGCCTGATGCTTGCTACCATGTGTAAGGCTCTTGAAGGACCTTGTACACATGGAAGCATATGATTTGGGAAATCATTTGAAGGAAATGTTCCGATTGCAAGCACGTACGGAAAGGTTTGACACTATGAAGGCTCTTCATTCATGCAAGATGATTGAAGGACAACTGTCGGGCCTCATGTGTTGAAGATGAAGGGTCACCTCGAACACCTTGAGAGGCTTGGGTATCCTATCCGATTAGAGGCGCTACGGATATGATATTGCATTCACTCACGAGAGTTATAATCGGTTTGTTACTGAATTATAACATGAATGGGATGAATAAATCTCTGTCTGAATTGCATGGGATGCTAAAGAATGCGGAGAACAATATTACCAAGAAAACCAATCAAGTGTTGATGGTGAATAAAGGAAAGGGTTCAAAAACAAGGGTAAAGCAAAAGTTGCTAAGCTGGAGGCAAAGGTTGCCGTTCTTTGAGAAGCCTAAACCCAAATCCCAAAGGATGCGGTGTGCTACCATTGCAAGGAAGCTGGGCATTGGAGGCGTAGCGCAAACTTTATCGGGAAGGGCTGAAGAAGAAGGGCAATGAGATTGCCATGACTTGGTATCTATATGATAGATGTTTTACTTTCTACCTCTAGTTCTTGGGTATTAGATACCGGATGTGGATCTCACATTTGCCTAAATGTGCAGGGACTAAAGAATAGAAGGTTGCTCAAAGAGGGTGAAGTAGATCTACGGGTTGGAAATGGAGCAAGAGTTGCTTTGCATTGGCCGTAGGGACTTACGAAGTCACTTTACCAAGCGGATTAATTTTAGTTTTAAATAAGCGTTATTATGTTCGGATTTGAGCAGAAACATTATTTCTATTTCATGTTTAGACAATGAGGGTTACAATTTTCTTATTGCGAATAAGAGATTTTCGATTTATTTGAATGACATGCTTTATTGTGTTGCTCATTCTTTTAATGGCCTTTATGTCTTGGATGTTGAGAATAATGTTGACAATGTCTATCATGTTAGTAAGAAATCCAAACCAAAATAATGTGAATGACACATATAAATGGCATTGCCGTCTTGGGCACATAAACGAGAAACGCATCTCTAAACTCCATAAAGATGGATATTTAGACTCATGTGATTATGAATCATATGATGTTTGCGAGTCTTGTTTATTGGGCAAGATGACTAAAGCACCTTTTACTAAGAGTAGTGAAAGGGCTAGTGATTTGTTGGCTCTTGTACATGCGTGTATGTGGACCAATGAATAGCATTGCTAGGGGAGGATTTCGGTACTTCATAACGTTCGCGATGACTTATCAAGATATGGCTACGTCTATCGATGAAGTACAAAAGTGAAGCTTGTGAGATATGTAGAATATTTCAAAGTGAAGTACAAAATCAACTTGGCAAAACTATGAAAACACTTCGATCCGATCGAGGTGGTGAATATTTGAGCCAAGAAGTTGACGATCATATGAAAAGTTGTGGAATTATTTGAGAACTTACTCCACCGGAACACCACAATGGAATGGTGTATCCGAGAGGAGAAATCGAACTCTATTAGATATGGTTCGATCGATGATGAGTCAAGTGAACCTTCCTATTTCCTTTTTGGGGACATGCGGCTGAAACGGCCGCTTTCACACTTAACAAGGTCCCTACTAAATCGGCTCCTAAAACCCCACATGAGATGTGGGATGGAAGAAAGCCTAGCTTATCTTTCATGAAGATTTGGGGATGTGAGGTTTATGTAAAGAAATTGGTTTCGAACATAAACTTGCACCTAGATACGATAAATGTATTTTCGTCGGTTATCCCAAGGAAACGAAAGGATATCTATTTTACAACCAATCAGAGAACAAAGTGTTTGTTGCTCGAAATGGTGTCTTTCTAGAGAAAGAGTTTCTCTCTAAAGAAACTAGTGGGAGTAAAATTGATCTTGAAGAAATTCAAGAACCCGAAAATGACAAGGAACCAATAGTAGAGACGGAACCAAGTTCACAAGTGTTGTGGAACCGGTTCAAGATACACAAGTTCTTCGCGGATCGGATAGGATACGATCCGAACACGAGAGATATGGATTTCTCATGACGGAAAGTAATGAAGTAGAAATCATTGAGAATGATGAACCTACTTCCTATCAAGAGGCGATGTCCACTCTGATTCGGACAAGTGGCTAGGAGCCATGGAATCCGAAATCAAATCCATGTACGATAATCAAGTTTGGAACTTGATTGATCCACCGAAGGTGTAAAAACCATAGGGTGCAAGTGGGTTTTCAAAAGAAAACCGACATGGATGGGAAGGTACATACTTATAAGGCTAGGCTAGTTGCTAAGGGGTATAGGCAGATTCATGGCGTTGACTATGATGAAACCTTTTCGCCCGTAGCAATGCTTAAGTCTATTAGAATCCTAATTGCCATAGCCGCATATTACGAATATGAGATATGGCAAATGGACGTCAAAACAGCGTTTCTTAACGGAAACCTACTTGAGGATGTATACATGATACGGCTGAAGGGTTTGTCGATCCAAAGGATTCTAACAAAGTGTGTAAGTTGCAGAGATCCATTTATGGATTGAAGCAAGCTTCCCGGAGCTGGAATCTACGTTTTGATGAACTAGTCAAAGAGTTTGGCTTCATCAAAAACGAAGATGAACCTTGTGTATACAAGAAGATAAGTGGGAGCATAGTGCTATTTCTGGTGTTGTATGTCGATGACATCTTGCTCATTGGAAACAATGTTCACACTTGAGGCTGTGAAGTCCTGGTTAGGAAAATGTTTCTCAATGAAAGATATGGAGTGAGGCGGCTTATATCCTTGGTATCAAGATCTATAGAGATAGATCAAGAAGGATGATTGGTTTGAGTCAGAGTACATATATTGACAAGGTCCTTAGAAGATTCAAGATGGAAAATTCTAAGAGAGGATACTTGCCAATGGGACATGGCATTACTCTTAGCAAGACTCATTGTCCTAAGACAAATGATGAGCGAAAAAGGATGAGTGATATACCATATGCTTCGGCAATTGGGTCTATCATGTATGCCATGTTATGTACTAGACCCGATGTCTCAAATGCGCTCTAAGCGCAGCGAGTAGATACCGATCGATCTGGTGAGAACCATTGGATAGGCTGTCAAGAATATCCTTAAGTACTTAAGAAGGACTAAGGATGTATTCTTGGTATTTGGAGGAATGGAAGATGATCTGGTTGTAAAGGGTTACACGGATGCAAGCTTCCAAAGCCGACAAAGATGACTATAGATCGCGATCTGGTTTTGTGTTTATGCTAAATGGAGGTGCTTTGTTTGTTGGAAGAGTTCCAAGCGAGCAGCATTGCTGATTCTACAACGAAGCCGAGTACATAGCGGCATCGAGATGCGGCTAAGGAGGCGGTTTGGATCAATAAGTTCGTTAGTGACTTAGAAGTCGTTCAGTATCACTAACCCGATAGAGCTGTTACAGTGACAACAATGGTACTATTGCCCAAGCAAAGAACCAAGGTCACATCGGCGATCCAAACACATTTTGAGACGCTTCCATCTCATTCGAGAAATGCAGTGAAAGGGAGTACGTCAAGATATGCAAAGTACCAACGGATGACAACATTTCGGACCCTCTGCACCAAGCCTTTACCACAAGCTAAACATGATGGTCATGTTAGGTCCATGGGTATAAGATACATGAATGATTGGGCCTAGTGCAAGTGGGAGTACGTAGGTGTTAGTGCCCTAGGCCTATAGAGATAGACCTTTATGTAATGTCATTGTTCATTTATATATGAGATTGCTTCTTTGATTATTATATGAGTTTGCATGTTTAGTTATAATAATCGTGTCCCTAGTACTTATGAAGCACTAGTATGAAGTCTAATGGATAATCATATGATGATTATATGCATGGAGATGCACATTAGATTCATGGGTACTTGTTAGAGAACAAGGTCTTGGACTTGACCCATTATGAGATTTATGTCATGGTCATATGTCATAATTAAATCTCATATAGTCATATCATTGATATCCTTTGACACTGAGATTATCATCGTCTTCCGCTTGATGAATATCATGTTTGATATAGTTTAACGTTATCTTTAACCGGATGACAATAAGGGCTATCATTGGCATGGTATGATTCTTGTTGGGAAGAATGATAAGTCAAGATGGAAATTGTCCCTCGTAAAGAGAGATGTTTGCTTGGCCACTCGTAAGTAAGATTGATGTAGTGCATGGCCATGCCCGAATGAATTAATGTGATTAATGTCATTCGATTAATCAATTTACTTGGTAACGAGAAAGCATTGAACAATATGAGTTGACGTGGACCATGACTCATGTTCAATATAACATCGTGTGACAATGGGATTGTGATATGTTCTATGTAGGAAAATCGAACTTGATATTATACTATTTGGGTAGGCATGATGGCTTGTCCGCTCATGTCTTTTGAGGATCGATGTGAGCGATCTCACAATCCTCCTTGGTAATAACCCAGTTTCTGCAGCCGAATGTCACCTTGTAACCTTCTTCGTCCAACTGCCCAACTGATAGTAGGTTCTTTTTCAAACCCGGAATGTGTCTAACCCCGTTCAGATGTAAGACCTTCCCGTCTGATGCTCCTATTCTGACATCCCCCTTCCCCTTGATTTCCAAAGGCTCGCCATCAGCCAGATAGATCTTACCGAAATCACCGGAAGTGTAATTCTCCATCTCTTTTTTATGCCCGCAAGAGTGGAATGATGCCCCCGAATCCAGCACCCATGATTCTAGTGCACTACTAACACTCAGAACCAGTACATCGTCACCTTCGACTGTCACATTCACCGAATTGCCTTTACGATTTGGACAATCCCTCTTGAAGTGTCCCAATTCCTTACAATGATAGCACTGAACAGATCCCTTTGCAACCTTTGGTTTGTCTTTGATCTCCCCGGTCTTGCCCTTACCACTCACCACGTTCTCCCTAGATTCGGTTCTCCCTTGTTTGCTAGTACCCGGCTTCCCCTTGCTAGTAGTAGCTAAAGCCGATCCCGAAGCACTCGATGTCCCCAACTTCTTCGTGCAATTTTCTTCAGCCAAAAGAAAGTCTTTAACATCATCATACTTCAATTTCTTCTTACCTGCTGAAGCGTTGATCGATGTCACCGTTCCGCTCCAACTTGCTGGTAAAGAAGCTAGCAACAAACACGCATGAACCTCATCATCGAACTTGATCTCCACCGCTGTCAATGAGTCTATAACATCCATAAACTCATCGATGTGCTTAGCCAAGGATCCTCCCTCTTGCATCTTGAGACTACCCATCTTGCGTATCAAATCAACCTTATTTGCAGCAGATGGAGTTTCAAATCTCTCAGTAAGATAATCCAATAGCTCCTTGGTGGTTGTCGCCTTCTTGGTAGTCTTTGCAATCCACTTTGACAAAGTAGATCTGACCACCCCTAGGGCTTTCCGATCCATGAGTTCCCATTCTTCCTGATCTTCATCTTCCGGTTTGACACCCTTCAGAGGCTTATAGAGGTCTTTGTTTTACAAAAGATCCTCAATCTGCATCCTCCAATATCCGTAGTCAGACCCATCGAATTTCTCAACCGCCTGTTTGTCCTTGCCCATTCTTGATTGCTTGGAACAACTCCCTTGATCTTGGAACCAAAAGCTTTGATACCAGTTGTTGTGAATATTGGCCCTCCACACCCAAGCAAACCTACAAGAACGATTAGAGCACACAAACCAAGCACAAGAAATCAAAAAAACGCAGAAAAGACACAAGAAATTGTTAACCCAGTTCACCAATTTGATTGGCTACGTCTGGGGGCACTACCAAGCCAGGATCTTGCAGTATAATATGTAAATTTGTGTTACAATGAGAAAAGGGGCGGAACATTGCTTTTATATGCACAGGAAATAAACCAACCAAACCCTAGCTAAGCCCAGAAAACCCATAGGCCCGTGAAACAGATTTCCCTCGGCCGGCCTTGAGGCATGCGCCTCAAGGTGCTCCAAGCGGCCACCTGAAATTGATCCAAAACTCGCCTATCCCTCGGTGTTTGAAGCGCCCGCCAAGACATGGACCGTGCGCCCGCCTCAAGTAGCCTTCGCCAACGCCAGAACCACGGAATGCGAGGCGCCCGCCTCGCCATTCCCAGGCACCCGCCTTAGACTCCTCCGAAAATACTGTCAAGGTTGGTCCTCTATTCCTATCCCAACAGTTTACTCCTCTACAACAAGCTTGAGAAAATGCTTCAAGTGTCAAAGTTATGGGCATATTGCTTTCGAGTGTCCTAACCGAAAAATAGTCTCTTTAGTAGAAGAAGAAATTGAAGAAAGCTTCGAGGAGAACTCTATGGAGGAAGAGGTTGCTCTTAATGAGGAAGTTGTACACCCCGATGAAGGAGAAGCATTAGTTATTCGGAGAAATTTGAACATGGATCAAGCACGCGACTAGTGAGTGGCTGCGGGAAAACATCGTCCATACACGATGTATATGTCTTGGGAAGGTTTGTAATGTCATAATTGATGGTGGAAGCTGCTCTACTGTTGTTGCGGAGAAGATGGTTTACAAGCTGTAGTTAAAGACAGAGAAGCATCCATATCCATATAAAATTCAGTGGTTTCGAAAGGGCAATGAAATAAAGGTTAGTAAAAGGTGTCTAATTCAATTTTCTATTGGAAAAGATTACAAAGATGAAGTTTGGTGCGATGTGGTTCCCATGGACGCTGCTCATTTATTATTGGGGAGACCGGGCAGTATGATAGGAGAGTCACTCATGATGGTTTCAAAAATATATATTCCTTTGTAAAGGATGGGCTTCATATTGTTCTTGCTCCGCTAAAGCAACATTCTTTCCCCGAGATTTCAAAGGGGGAGGTAAACACCTTATTATCAGGAACTCTCATTGAAAAGGAAATTTTTGAATCTCATAGAGGATATGCACTTGTTGTGATAGAAGACTCAGAATCTGCAATGCCTGACTATAGTCCGCTAGTTTAAGCCATCTTGGGTGAGTTTAGTGATGTTGTTCCCAAAGAAATTCCGTCTGGTCTCCCTCCAATGAGAGACATACAACATTGTATTGATCTTGAGCCCGATTCTATTCTTCCAAACAAAGCAGCCTATCGCTTGAATCCAAAAGAACATGAAGAATGACAAAGACAGGTTGATGAACTCTTGGACAAAGGCATGTTGCAAGAAAGTAAGAGCCCTTGTGTTGTTCCGGCATTGTTGGTACCTAAAAAGGATGGCTCTTGGCGTATGTGTGTGGATAGTAGAGCTATTAATCGGATCACTATGAAGTACCGATTTCCCATCCCGCGTCTTGATGATCTTCTTGATCAACTATTTGGATCTAAAGTGTTCCCCAAGGTTGATTCTCGCAGTGGCTATCACCAGATTTGAATAAGGCCTGGAGATGAATGGAAGACGACATTCAAGATAAAGAATGGTCTTTACGAATGGTTGGTAATGCCTTTCGGACTTTCTAATGCTCTTAGTACTTTTTTGCGTGCTATGACTCAAAATTTTAGGCCATTCTTGGGGAAATTTATTGTCGTCTATTTTGATGACATTTTAATCTATAGCAAGTCATTTGAAGAGCATAAGGAGCATCTGAGGAAAGTGTTTCAAGTATTGCGAGAACAAAGGTTGTATGCTAACTTAAAGAAATGTGAATTTTTTACCAGTAGAATTGTATTCTTGGGTTATTGTAATTGGAGATGGAATCGAAGTTGATCACTCCAAGGTGGAGGCGATTAGTAGTTGGCTCGTTCCAAAAAACAATCATGATGTTCGAAGCTTCCATGGTTTGGTGTCATTTTATCGCAGATTTATTAAATTTTTTAGCACTCTTGTGGCTCTAATAACTGAATGTTTGAAGGTGAATTCCTTTCAATGGACAGATGCAGCCCAAAATTTTTTTGATCTTGTCAAGACAAAGATGCCAGCAACTCATATTTTCGTAATTCCAGATTTTGACAAAATATTTGAAGTTGAGTGTGATGCTTCAGGTATTGGTTTTGGCGCTGTCCTTAGTCAAGAAGGAAGACTGATTGCATTCTTTAGTGAGAAGCTGAATGACGCCAAGCAAAGGTATTCAACTTATGATAATTCTAAGTTATCTTATCCCTAAATAATTATTAGTAATCCATTCCCCTTAGTTTCTTATCAATTTTCCTACCTTGGAGGGATGATCCAAGAAGTTTATAAGTACCCTATTCCAGCCGATGACATGCAGCTGAGTTTTGAGTATTTCATAATAGAGTTGTATATTGAGCCCTCTTTTGTTATGTATCTCTTTGGTGATTGTTTCCATTGATTGGTGAACCTTTACACCCAGTATCTCTTTGGTGGAGTGTACACGCTTTGTATCTCCTAAGTAGACTATTTGGAGTGGTGAGCATTTATTTCTATCATTTGTTACTTTTCTTCTCCTTTTCCTGCATCAATTTACTTTTGCGGACCGGACTAGTTTAATTTTATTTCATATTTTGTGAGAGATGGCCTAATTACATTTTTGATTGATCTTTGTTTGGACTCTAGTCCTAATTAAATTTTAATGTTATTTGTTTGTAATGGGTGGGATAGTTGAATTTTAATTTATATGAATGCTCTTATGAAAAACTAGTTTTTTCATAATATTATGAAAAAACTAGTTTTTGAACCCGATTTAAACCTATAATACGCGTGTTGAACCGGACGACCGGTTCACTAACCAATTGAATCGCCTTTTATTAACTCAAATCCAACGAACACACACAGTAAAACACACAGTTACGCCGCAACAAATAAATTCATCGAGCTAAATCAAAATTCAATCGAAAATCATTATGTATCAGCCAATTAAGGTAATATATGATTCACTGTAATATATGATTCACTGTCGGCTTCTTCATTATAGATTATCAATCGAGATATTTACAATCATTCCTAATTACATTCAATACAGGGGATTTTTTATTAGGTTAAGATGAGCTTACATGATTTTGAAAATGAAACTGGTAATTATTCGAATTCTTCATTAGTTGAAATGCCAATACACTCACGAAAATTGATTAGTTAACATTATAATTGAATTATTGCAAATAATGCTACTGTAATTGATCTAATTCCTCGCGTAATTGATGATAATCACAAAACATGTAAGCTAATTTAATAATGCCGGTGTTTTTTTATATAATACCAGAGTTTGTTTTATATAACGTCAGTACACTGGTTTTGTAGTTCTATTGTTTGTTGTTTAAAGTATCGGTGAGTGTTTTTTGAAGTGCCAGTGTTACTTTTTTGAAGTGTCAGTATTTGTTATATATGTGTCAGTGTTAACATTCACTGGTTTCACTACCAGAAAAACATGTTTTAGCAGCGGCATTTCCGTCGCTGTTGCATACCCACTGGCGAAATAATTCCGTCGGTGGTCCGCCAATGGCAGCGGTCCGGCAGTCCAATTTCCGTTGATGTACACTGACGGAAATGGTATTCTGGCAGTGTTCACCGGCGGAATTTTCCGCCACTGATGTAATTTAATTTAATTAAAATTGTAATTTCATCGGCGGAAATTTCCGCCACGTCAATCAATTTAAATCAGTCCCTTAACATTTCTTATTCTCAAATCAGTACCTTAACTTTTATTAATCTTAAATCAGTCCTTGATATTTCATAGTTACACTTTGCTCCCCTAAACTTCTTTTATACTCAAATCAATCCTTACATATCCTTTCATTTCATCTTTGATCCCTTAACTTCAAAAAATTTAGATTAGGTCCTCTTAAACTTCCACCACCAATAATCACCATTAACCACCATGTTTTCACAAGCATCCACCACCCCGACCCACCATCCGCCACCAATACCTACCACTCGCCGCCTTGCCGGCCACATACAACCACCAACCACCTTCACAAAACCACAAAAGTTTGAAAAAATTGAAGATCCGTTAAATACACACAAGAGAGAGAAAGGGGACAGAGAAAAAAAAAGTATAAAAAATAGAGATAGAGAGGAGGTGGGAGGGGTGGCGGATCTGGGTATGTGTTCGTGTCTGATTTCAGATCTAGTATGTTTGTATGTATGTGTATGTGTGTGTGTGTGTGTGTGTGTTCATTTCAGAAATCTTTTGCTTTCCTTGTTTTTTCTTGATTTTTGAATTGATATTGTTTGGTGGTGGTAGCAGGGTGATAGTAGTGCGCAGTGGTGTTGGGAGGGGCCGCGGATAAAGGAGAATTGGGAGGGGGCGACGGAGGGAGGAGAAGAAGAGGAAGAAGAGAGAGAGAGAGAGAGAGAGAGAGAGAGTTAGGGGATAGGAAAGGGGAAGGGGAAGAGGAAGAGGAAGAGGCTGAGGGAGGGTAATGAGGGGAGAGAGTAAGGATTGTTTGATTTATGGGTTAGGAGAGAAAAAGGGTTTGTTGGGCGAATTATGTACCATTAGATTGAATTTATTCAATGGTCAAGATGTAGCTTAGTTTATAATTCATGTGATTATTTGAGATTCAATAGAACAATGCAACATCACATGATAGCTTTTAGTTGTTTTACACCAAATTTTAGTTAAATATTATGCCTACTATCAAGAATATTATTATTATTATGGTTATTATTGTTATTATTATTATTATATAATTAGTAATAATACATATAATCTTAATATTATTAGTTATTCGATTATTATTATTGAATAATTAATAATAATTATTATTATATAACTAGTAATAATGCATAATATCAAGTAATAATAGTAGTACTTAATAATAATAATATATAACATATACCCAATCCCTTAAACATATATCATATACTCATACCCCAGACACCCATATACCCTATACCCTAAACCATAACTCATATCCTATACCATATATCCCATACACCAGACACTCATACTTTATACCCTAAATCATATACTTCGTATCATATACACATACCATATACTCTAAATTATAACTCATATACACATACCCTAAACCTTAACATATACTCCCTCCGTCCCACGTCATTGAGGACCATTTTTCCGGGCACGATAATTAAGAAATATTATTAAGATAATAAAAATGTGTGGTAGGAAATGAAGAGAGAGAATGAGTGGAGTTGATTGAATAAATTGTGTGGTAGGAAATGAAGAGAGAGAATGAGTGGGTGGGGTAGGGTGAATATAAAATAATAAATTTATTTCCATTTTGGGCAGTTTGCATTCACGTGGGACGGACCAAAAAGAAAATAAGTTTGCATTCACGTGGGACGGAGGGAGTACCCTAAAACATAACACATACCCTATACCCTAAACCATAACTCATTTCTTTAAAAATTCATGACTTTTTTTTTATATAATTTTATTAAAAAATTCACTAATAATTAACATCTCAAATAGTTTTATATATCCAAAAAAAATTAAAAAAGTAAATGCTATTGTCCGTCTCTCTTTTTTCTATTATATACTTTCATTTCTTTAAAATTTCTTAACTTTTTTATACTCCGTATAACTTTTTGTAAAAAATTTCACTACTAACTGACATCTCAAATAGTTTTATTTATCCAAAAAAAAATTTAAAAAGTAAATGCTATTGTCCGTCCCCCTTTTTTTTTTATTATATACTTTCATTTCTTTAAAAATTCTTAACTTTTTATACATAAATTTTTGTAAAAAATTTCACTAATAACTAACATCTCAAATAGTTTTATTTATCCAAAAAAATATTAAAAAAAAAATAAAAAAATTAAATGCTATTATCCGTCCCTCTTTTTTTCTATTATATACTTTCATTTATTTAAAAATTCTAAACTTTTTTTATATAACTTTTTGTAGAAAAAATTCACTACTAACTAACATCTGAAATAGTTTTATTTATCCAAAAAAAAATTTAAAAAATTAAAAAAGTAAATGCTATTGTCCGTCTCTCTTTTTCTATTATATACTTTCATTTCTTTAAAAATTCTTAACTTTTTGTAAAAAAATTCACTACTAACTAACATCTCAAATAGTTTTATTTATCCAAAAAAAATTAAAAAAGTAAATGCTATTGTCCGTCCCTCTTTTTTTTCTATTATATACTTTCATTATTTTAAAAATTATTAACTTTTTTTATATAACTTTTTATAAAAAATTTCACTACTAAATAAAATCTCAAATAGTTTTATTTATCAAAAAAAAATTAAAAAGTAAATGCTATTGTCCGTCTCTCTTTTTTCTATTATATACTTTTTATTTCTTTAAAAATTCTTAATTTTTTATATAACCTTTTGTAAAAAAATTAACTACTAACTAACATTTAAAATAGTTTTATTTATCCAAAAAAAATAATAAAAATTAAAAAAGTAAATGCTATTGTCCGTCCCTCTTTTTTCTATTATATACTTTCATTTCATTAAAATTTCTTAACTTTTTCTATATAACTTTTTGTAAAAAATTTCACTACTAACTAACATATCAAATATTTTTACTTATTCAAAAAAAAAAATTAAAAAAAATAAAAAAGTAAATGCTATTGTCCGTCTCTCTTTTTTCTATTATATACTTTCATTTCTTTAAAAATTCTTAACTTTTTTTATATAACTTTCTTTTTAAAAAAAATTAACTACTAACTAACATATCAAATAGTTTTATTTATCCAAAAAAATTAAAATAAATGAAAAAAGTAAATGCTATTGTCCTTCCCTCTTTTTTTCTATTATATACTTTCATTTCTTAAAAAATTCTTAACTTTTTTATATAAAATTTTGTAAAAAAAAAAATAACTACTATATAACATCTCAAATAGTTTTATTTATCCAAAAAAAAATTTCAAAATTAAAAAAAGTAAATGCTATTATTCGTCCCTCTTTTTTTATTATATACTTTCATTTCTTCAAAAATTCTTAAATTTTTTCATAAAACATTTTATAAAAAAATTCACTACTAAATAACATCTCAAATAGTTTTATTTATTCAAAAAAAAATTAAAAAAATTAAAAAAGTAAATGCTATTGTCTGTCCCTCTTTTTTTCTATTATATACTTTAGTTTCTTTAAAAATTCTTAACTTTTTTTATATAACTTTTTGTAAAAAATTTCAATACTAACTAACATTTCAAATAGTTTTATTTATCAAAAAAAAAATTAATAATTAAAAAAGTAAATGCTATTGTCCGTCCCTCTTTTTTTTATTATATATTTCATTTCTTTAAAAAAAAAACTTAAATTTTTTTATATAACCTTTTGTAAAAAAAATCACACTAACTAACATCTCAAATAGCTTTATTTATCCAAAAAAAATTTAAAAAAATTAAAAAAGTAAATGCTATTGTCCGTCCCTCTTTTTTTCTATTATATACTTTCATTTCTTTAAAAAAAAAACTTAACTTTTTTTTATATAACCTTTTGTAAAAAAATTCAAACTAACTAACATTTCAAATAGTTTTATTTATCCAAAAAAATTTAAAAAAATTAAAAAAGTAAATGCTATTGTCCGTCCCTATTTTTTTCTATTATATACTTTCATTTCTTTAAAAATTCTTAACTTTTTTATATAACTTTTTGTAAAAAAATCACAACTAACTAACATCTCAAATAGTTTTATTTATCCAAAAAAAAAATTAAAAAAAATTAAAAAAGTAAATGCTATTCTCCGCCCCTCTTTTTTTCTATTATATACTTTCATTTCTTTAAAAATTCTTAACTTTTTTTATATAAATTTTTGTAAAAAATTTCACTACTAACTAACATCTCAAATAGTTTTATTTATCCAAAAGAAAAATTAAAAAAAATTAAAAAGTAAATGCTATTATCCGTCTCTCTTTTTTCTATTATATACTTTCATTTCTTTAAAAAATCTTAACTTTTTTTATATAAATTTTTGTAAAAAAAATCACTATTAACTAACATTTCAAATAGTTTTATTTATCCATTTTTTTTTAAAAAAAATAAACTAAAATTACCACCGACGGAAATAACCGTCGCTGGATTTGGCAATAGCGGCAAACTACTTCCGCCGGAGAAAATAATAATCCTGCCAAAACTATTAATCAGACCACCAATTTGCTAAATAACCACCGACGAAATAATTTCGCCGCTGATAAATTTTTACCGTCGGATTATTTCACCTGTACAGTTCGAAGACCAGTCAACATATATCAGTGGTGGTATTGGAACGAATATTCGCCGAATATTCATTTTTAGTGACGAAAATATTCTGCCGCTGATAATTTCGTCGGTGTAAACGGTACCAAATTTTTTCCGCCGCTATATAGGGACATAAATATTCCGCCGTTGTAATTCCATCGCTAAAGACCCGGTTTCTAATAGTGTTTTGTAGTACAATATTTGTTTAATAATGTGCCAGTGTTTGTTTTTGAATATGCCACGTTAATTTTTGAATGTGCCAGTGTTTCTTATATGTATCAGTGAGTGTTGTTTGGAGTGTCAGTGTTACTTTATTATTTGAAGTGCCAGTGAGTGTTGTTTGAAGTAACAGTGTTACTTTTTTTAAAAGCCAGTGTTTGTTATTACATATGCCAATCTTAGTTATTATATGTGCCATTGTTAGTTTTTGAATGTATCAGTATTTGTTATTATATTTGCAAGTCTTTCTAATCTAATGAGCCAGCACCTGTGTTTCTCTATTTCCAGTAAATGTACTAGTTTAATAATAGTCCTTGCTTTTGAAAAAATATGTCAGTGTTTGTAAGTAACTGTACCAGTAAAACTGTTTCTCTAGTGCCAGTGCATTTGCTTGTATTCCCAATGCCAATGCATGTGTTTTTAAGGTGACATTATTTTTAATATAATATGCCATCACCTGTTTCTCTAGTGCCAGTTTTATTGTCAATCAAATTTTATTTTTTTTATTTGCAGCAAGCCATGTTGATTTTAATTCATCTCTGATGGGGATAAAAGCAAAGACATGGGAAGAATTGTATCAATTGTACAAGAATCATTCTAATGCATTGGGATTTAGTGTTAAGATGACTACCTCACATGTCTCGAAGAAAACATCAAGGACAATAGATAAGTATTTCATATCTTCATGCCAAGGATACACAAAAGGAACATGAAATGAAATTGATGTTCCAGATCCATTAGAAGTCGGTGAAATTGAGATTCCATCTCCATTGAAACGAATTGAAAACCCAAAGAGGAAATTGAAGAGAAAAAAAGCTCCTTCTAAAAGGACAGGTTGTCATGCTCTTATGAGAGTAAAGTTATTAAATAAGGAAAGATTATATGAAGTTGCACGACACGTAACTGAACACAACCATGAGATGAAAAGGCCATAATGGAACCACTTCAAGTGTAGTGAGAGGTAAATATCAGAAGCTAAAGGTAAAATAATTGAGCAATTTGAAGAAGTTGGCATCAAGCCAACTGATGGATATAATGTTTTAGCAATGATAGGTGGTGGGGAGGAATATGTTGGGCATACAAGAAGAGATCATATTAATTTTGTACGGAGATTGAGAATGGAAAAAATAGAAATGGGCGATGCACAAACTTTAGTTAATAGACTAAGCCAAATTGAGGATGAAAGATTCTACTTCAAAATGCAGTTTGGGAAAGAAAGTAGACTCAGTACTTTATTTTAGAGAGATGGTATGATGAAGTAGGATTATGAATTGTATGAGGGTGTTATTTTGTTTGATACAACTTATGATTTAAATAAATACAATCTTATTTGTGCACCAATAGTTGGGGTGAACAACCATTGGAACACGGTGATGTTTGAGTGTGCTTTCTTAACAAATGAAAAGACAGAAACATTTGTTTGACTTTTTAAAGAATTCGTAAAATCAATGGGAGGAAAAGAATCAAAAACAATTTTCATCGATCAAGACTTTGCAATGTAGAAAGCAATTGAAGATGTAACTTATATTTTATTTCCAATGTTTCATTGATTTTTTTTTTTACTATGCTATTGTTAATGTGTCAGTGTTAATATTAATAAGTGCCGGTGTTAATATTTTATAAGTTCCAGTGATAGCTTTTATAAGTACTAGTGAGTGGTTTTTGGAGTGCTAGTGTTACCTTTTTGAAGTGACAGTGTTTGTTATTATATGTTTAATAATGTGCCCGTGTTTGTTTTTGAACGTGCCAGTATTAAAATTTGAATGTGCCTACTAACAAAATTTATAGTGCATATACCCACTAACAAAATTTAATATGTTTGACCAGAGTAGGTGAATTGTAAATGCTTTAACATAAATTATTTGACTAAACTTAATGATTTGTAACAGCTTTTTATATGTGCCAGAGCTTGGGTTAGTAAGTGTCAGTTCATGTGTTATAAAGTGCAAGTGTTAGATTTATAAGCACTTATATTTATAATTTCCAGGGTTATTCTTTTATAGTGCCGGTGTTGAACTTTATTATTGCCAATGTTTGACTATATTATAAGTTATTGACAGGTTTTTGAGGGAAGAACAAGACATAGGTTATGCTTCTGGCACATTCAACAAAATGCCATACCACACTTTGGACAACTAAAGACAGATGAAGAATTTAAAAAGGAATTCAACAATTGCTTGAGAGGATGTAGTGATGAGTATGAGTTTGAAAATTGTTGGCATTCAATGATAGAAAAATATAAACTTCTTGAGAACAGATGATTCAATCGTTTATATAGCTCAAGAGAGAAATGGTGTACACCATTGAGTAAAGATATCTTCTCGGCTGGCATATTATCTTCACAGAAAAGTGAGAGCACAAATCATGCCATATGTTTCAAATTAAATAGAAGAACATCCCTAACACAATTCTTTGATATATATTAACGAGACAGTAAAACATTGGAGAAGTACGAAGCAACGAAAGGAATTTAATTCAATAAACTCAAAGCCTCGCACAGAAATACATGGTGGTTTAATAAGACATGCAAGGGAGGATTACATGGCAGAAATATTCAAATTTTTTGAGAATGAGGTTAAGGCTGCTTTTGCTGCAAAGTTTAATATTGGCTTTTGCATAGATGAAAACAACAAGTTGTTTGAAGTTGCTCATAAGAACCATCCAGAAAAGTTTGAAAGGGTACTTTTCACGAGAAGTAATGAAACGATAACTTTCAAATGTACATGCAATCATTTTAGTGAGATCGGTTGGTTGTGCTTTCATTGCATTAAGGTTCTCAACTTGAAAAATATTGATTGGATACCGGAAGAGTACATTCAAAAAAGGTAGACAAAGACAGCCAAATCAAATATATGGAATAAAACATACCAAGGGATATCTACTACTCCAACTGAGCAAAATAATTCAATTCCTTGGAAACAACAAATGGCAAGAAAGTACTACAATTTGATGTTGACATGCCATGAAGACATTGATGAAAGAAGAATTTTAGAAGATGGGTTTAGTAGGGATACACTGCTAATACAAGAATTACTCTTCCGAAAAGTACAAAATGTTGGACCAACAACAAGTGAAAATAATAGTGCTACAACAAGCACAACATTCAGTGCACCTACAGTGACGGATCGTGTTCGTGCAGATAAAAAAGATAGAAAAAGAAAACCTAAAACAAAGTTTGAACGAAGAAAACCAATTAATAATGAGTAAGGATCGAAGATCCCGAATGAACACTTGATTTGATATTTTTATAACAAAACTTTAGTGTTTTAAAACTGTTATAAATGATTGTATGATAATATTTTTAATTAGTGATTGTTGATTTTAGAAGAGCCGGTGTTTATTAAATATAATGCCAGTACACTAGTTTTGTAGTGCCAGTATTTGTTATTTGAAGTACCAGTGTGTTTTTGAAGCGCCAATGTTACTTTTTTGAATGTGCCAATATTTGTTATTATATGTTTCATTATTTTTTATTACATGTGCCAGTGTTAATTTTTAATATGCCAGTGTTTTTAATTAAATACAAGTGACAATGCATTGTTATTATATGTTTAATAATATGCCAACAACAGTATTTTAAAGTGCAAATATTTTAAATTTCCAGCATCAGTATTTTAAAGTGACAACATAAGTGTTTTAAAATGTTAGCATCAGTGTTACAAAGTGCCAGCATCAGAGTTTCAAAGTGCCAGCATCAGTGTTTGAAAGTGCCAGCATCAGATTTTCAAAGCGTTAGCATCAGTGTTTGAAAGTGCCAGCGTCAGTGTACCAAAATGCCAACATCAGTGTTTCAAAAGTGTTAGTGATAGAGTTTCAATAGTGCCAACATTTGCTTGTGTTTCAATAAACTGAGGATTGGCACATTATAAAATTGCCAACATTGCATCAATAAAAATGTTAAAAATAACACTAATTCATTTATAAACAAACAATTATTTTTTACAAACAAAAATTCATTTGTCATTAGATTTCCTAGTAAAATACTTCTTTGCAACCTTTTTTCCTTCTACTTTTTTCTTCTTTCTTTTCTTCTTCTTCTTCTTCTTCTTCTTCTTCTTCTTCTTCTTCTTCTTCTTCTTCTTCTTCTTCTTCTTCTTCTTCTTCTTCTTCTTCTTCTTCTTCTTCTATCTTCTCTTCTTCTTTCTTTCTTTTTCAAGGCTGCTCTTTTATCGTTTGAAAACAACTCTAATTCAAGCAGTAAATTTTGCCTTGCAAATTAATATCACAAAGAACTAAAGATACTAGAATCTCGGCCCTAATATGCATTCTTGATGAGGGATCACACAACTTAGGGCATGAGTGAATTGCTCTATTAAATTGTCTCATTTCAGCCATTAAATATACTGCATAGTCTACATAACTACAATTTTCTTTCAAAACCCATTCAAATGGCATATACTCAAACTGAAACTTTGACACATTTGCAACACTTGGATGATTTATGTGTTTTAAGAATTGTTTAAAGGGTGCATGCTACAAATAAAAAAAATCAACAAAATTAATATGAATGTTTTGGTAGAAAAAAAAAATTTAAAATATTACCATGCTATAAACAAGTGACAGTGCATTGTTATTATATGTTTAATAATATGCCAACAACAGTATTTTAAAGTGCCAATATTTTAAATTGCCAGCATCAGTATTTTAAAGTGACAACATAAGTGTTTAAAATGTTAGCATCAGTGTTACAAAGTGCCAGCATCAGATTTTCAAAGTGCCAGCATCAGTGTTTGAAAGTGCCAGCATCAGATTTTCAAAGTGTTAGCATCAATGTTTGAAAGTGCCAGCATCAGTGTATCAAAGTGCCAACATCAGTGTTTCAAAAGTGTCAGTGATAGAGTTTCAATAGTGCAAATATTTGCTTGTGTTTCAATAAACTGAGGATTGGCACATTATAAAATTGCCAACATTGCATCAATAAAAATGTTAAAATAACACTAATTCATTTATAAAAAACAGTAATTCAAATACAAACAATTATTTTTTACAAACAAAATTTCCTTTGTCATTAGATTTCCTATTAAAATACTTCTTTTCAGTCTTTTTTTTCTTCTTCTACTTTTTTCTTCTTTCTTTTTTTTTTTCTTCTTCTTCTTCTTCTATCTTCTCTTCTTCTTCTTCTTTTTCTTCTTCTTCTTCTTCTTCTTCTTCTTCTTCTTCTTCTTCAATGCTGCTCTTTTATTGTTTGAAAATAACTATAATTCATGCAGTAAACTTTGCCTTGCAAAGTTAATATCACAAATAACTAAAGATACTAGAATCTCGACCCTAATACGCAGTCTTGATTAGTGATCACACAACTCAGGGCGTGAGTAAATTGTTCCATTAAATTGTCTCATTTCACCCATTAAGTATACTGTCCAGTCTATATTACCACAATTTTTTTCAAAACCCATTCAAATGACATATACTCAAACTGAAACTTTGACACATTTGCAGTACTTGTATGATTTATGTGTTTTAAAAAGTGTTTGACTGGTGCATTATGCAAATTAAAAAAAATCAACAAAATTAATATGAAAGTTTTGGTAACAAAAAAAAAGCACATACAAATTCAATAAAAAAATATTACCATACTATAAGCAAGTCTTGGCATGTTCTCCCTCTTCTAATCATTCATTGACAAGTTGTTAAGATAATGAATTGTTTGACTCTCAGTATTGACAACATAAAGTGTGTAATGGCCACTTCTGTTGTCACCTCTATGTAAGGGCAAGAAGAACTGCAAGAAAATAACAGTGCAAGTGAATGAATTGTCTACAACCAGTTCATGTGTTTCCTAATGCCAGTGTTTGTAAATTAGTGTGCCGGTGCAAGTAATTTTTATGCCAGTGTTTGGGTTAATAAGTGTCAATACATGTATTTATAAATGCCAATACTTGTATTTTTAATTGTGTGTTAGTTGTGTATAGTGACAATGGTAGTTGTTTATAGTGTAAGTGTTAGTCTTTTAGTGTACCAGTGTGTGCCTTTATAAAATGACAATGCATACCAATTTAAGTTCACTCAATTCAATTCCCTCAGCAACATTGATATTAAGCTCAATCTCTATAATTTCTTCACCAGCTTTTTGCACAACATTTTGAGGATTCTGCTTTGTACGTTATAACCAAGCAGCCTGTATAACACATTAATAAAATCATTAAATGGACACAAATATAAATTAATTAACAAACAAACAATCATAGATGAAGAACTCACACAATGACTTAGCCAAAAAATAAACTTGCTCATTCTACCGGACTTTCGTTACATATTATTAAGAAGTAAAGCCCAACACTCAATGGTATTTGAAGTTATTTGCCTGTCTTCTTCCAAGCTCGAAATATTTTCAAGTAACAAGCTATGTACCAATGTATATATAGGATGGCACTCATTATAAAAAATAAATAAATTAGTAAATGCTTTTAATTACAAGTGTATACATTAATAAAAGGTGCTAGTATTTGTGTTCATAAGGGCCAGTGTTTTGTATTGATAAATGCCACTGTTACATAAATTTATAGCTTACCCCCTAAGAGTTCTTGAAAAGTGTGCAGACATGCATAGGTCAACAACCTCCTTCTTCAGCTTCAACATTGATCGAAAAACATCAGAGTTCCTAATCATAAATCGAGAACATTATACAACTTTCTCGTTAGCTGCTCCACAATTCAATAAGCACCACACGTTCAACATCTCGTAACAACTCCCAAAACAACTCTCATTTATATTTTTCAACAAATTTTCAACATCTTTCTCAATCTGTTCGGCATCATCTTCTTGACCTTTTTCATACGTCGTGTCACAGGGATAAACTTCATCTATCTCCCGCAAAATCTCATTTAGATCCTGTTCGTTCTGAACCGTATATTCTTTTTTTTTCCTCATCCGATTGATGAGAAAAAAAGTCAAATGATGGAGTTGAATCTTTTTTTCTCTCATATTAGCCTTTGTATTCTTTAAAATGTCTGAAACAATATTATCAATCTCAGAAAAATCTTCATCATTAGAAATATCTTCTTCTATTTCCTCCCCCTCCCCCTCGTTGTCTTTCTCTTTCCCCTTCTCATCTGCTGCATTGTTTCTCTTATCATTCTTGATAAGTTTAAGTCTTTCTATATGTGCATACACAAAATTATCAAGGTCCTTCCTAAATATATTCCATGACTTTTTACCAGCCTACATCAATGAAAAACAGTAAGAATGAGTGCAATTGTGCCAGTGTAAGCAAATGATTGGTGCCAATTTCAGAGTGCAATTGTGCCAGTGCAGCCAAATGATTGTGCAAGTGTCAGTATTTTAAGTACCAGTACATGATATTAATGGTGCGAGTGCAAGTAATCAATAGTGACAGTATAAGTATTTCAAATTCCTAGTGTATGAATTTCAAATTGACAATACTTATATCGCTTGATTCTTCATTTCTCTCCTTTGCACCACTTTCAATTATCAATGGACTAGTATCTTCATGAAAATCACCAGGTATATCGTACACAAAATCGTCTCCAAAGATACTTATATGATAAACATCATTTTCTAAAAAAATTAACTTCCCCAATCAACTTTAGCTTCAGAATCAATCCTCAGTTTGAATTTATTTGCATTCCAATGCTGAATCATAGGGCGAAAAGTTGATTCTTTCAACCCTTGAAATGTAAATTTGTGAAGGTAAGCAATCAGCAAGACCATCACACATCCTCTACAGTTCTTTGAATTCTTATGAGGTATCTTAAACCTCGTAATACCCTCACATAGTTTATCCAAAATATATTTACACCAATAAAATTTCTTTATCTGTGAAACATCTTCTACAAGGCTTAACAACGACACGTCAATTGTTTTCGTAACTACTGGAGCAAGAAAAATTCCAACAAAAAATAGCACAAACAAGCGTTTAAAATCATCCCCACCTTAATGTAATTTGGAAATGCGTTCCACAAGTTTTTAGGCAGGAAGATCATCTTTAGTGTGCCCTAATTATTCAAAATACCGATATCTCAATTCCATATTTTCACTGGATGATCGATTTACCTTATCATTTGCAATATTCCTAGGTAGACAAAATATATCAAAAACATCTGATGTTGTAATCACATATTCTTTTGATGAATCAATTTGTTGTATCCTTGTTACTAGTTCAAATCTCTCAACAAGAAACTAAACAATCCTAAGCTACAATACCTTAACCTCAAGCTCAATAAAGAATCAAAACCAATTGCCCTAATATCTCTCTGCTGATTTGGAGTTAAACAGAGCTCAACAAGTCTTTTAAAAGTACAAGAATGCTCAAATTTATCATCCCCTGTAGGTTTCTTACTAAAAGTATCAAAATCATCATCATCCCCATCCCTTTTACGCTTTGATGAGCCTAAAAATATATATTAAAAAATATTACATCAATATTTTAAAATGCCAGCATCAGTATTTTAAAGTGTCAGCATCTGTGTTTTAAAATGCCAGCATCAATGTTACAAAATGCCAGTATCAAATTTTCAAAGTGCCAATATCAGTGTTTCAAAGTGACAACATCAGTGTTTTAAAAGTGCTAGTGTTAGAGTTTCAAAAGTGCCAACATTTGCTTGTGTTTGTAAATATTTATAAGTAAATGTGTCAGTTCAACTAATTCTATAGTGCCAGCATCAGTGTTTCAAAATGCTACCAATAGTGTTTCAAAAGTGCCAACATTAGAGTTTCAAAGTGCCGTCATCAGTGTATCAAAGTACCTGCAGCAATGTTTCAAAAGTGTCTGTGTTATGTTAGGGTTTCAACAGTGCCAACATTTGCTTGTGTTTGTAAGTAAATGTGCCAGTGCAATGGTTTTTATATTGCCAGTGCAATTTCTTATTTCCAAAAAGTCACTGCTTGTGTTTTTTAAAGTGCTAGTGTCACGAATATTATGTGCCAATGCATTTATCCATAACAATAGGTGGAAATCGATGAAAATATGACTAAAAACATATCGGTCAATAAGTAAAATCAAGTATAATACATTTTCAAAAAGCATACCTTCGTTACGACGATTGCTCCTGATTTCTTTGGTTTGGCCGGTCATAATTTCGTAAAACAATTGAGAAAAGGTCGGAGAAGATGTAAAATCGGTGGAAATTGATGAAAAATAAACGGAATCCTTGAAAAACAATTACGAAATATCAAATTGAAAAGCGCAAATGATGAAAAGAATTCAAAATTTTTGGTTGCACGTGTAATAAAAAAGATAGTAGAGAAACGGACCGAAAAATCGTGTGTATGAACCGTCCGTTAAATGAACTGTCGGTGAAAAACACGTTTTTTGTTATGCTTAACAAAAAAACGTTTTTTACAAGATTTTTGCTGCTCTTATTTTTATTGGTGTTATATTTTAATTATTATTATTATTAGAATTATTACTATTTTTATTATGATCATTATTATTTTCATTTTTTCCGAGCTCATGACTATAAAAAAGTTATTTATAGGATGACACTTTTTTTACCTTAAAATTTGACCATTTCCAAAAATTATAGATTCACCCCCAACCAAGAAGGTTTTTTTTTTTAATTGAATTTTTTATTAAATGATTTACTTAATTTATTACAAGATACTTAAAATTATTAGAAATCGTATTTGTTGAAGTTTGAACCTTTGACGTATAGTATAAAAAGGAACATCTAAACAAATATCGTTAGAGTTAAACTTCTTTACCATCAATCAAAAAGTAACTAGTCAGATAGATTTCTGCACAATCCAAATGCACTGTTATTACCTTGACAAAATAATTGGAAGGTGAAGTTCCATTAATACACCGTGCATTAACTAAAAGATACCAAGTAAACCCTAATCCAAACACACTGATGCCACTTTAACCCATACTCCCTCCGTCCCCCAATTATATAGATTTTTTGGCCCGACACAGAGATTAAGGTAAAAAGTGATAAAATAAAGGTAATGTGTTGTGAGTGTAAAAGTAAAATAGGAGAAAAAATGAGTGGAGAGAATAATAAATTTAAAAAGTGTTGTGAGTAGAGAGAAGTGAGTCCCATTTTCATTTTGGGAAAGTATAGATATTGTGGGACGCCCAAAAGGAATTTTTTTTTGTATATTTGTGGGAAGGAGGGAGTATTTATAAGCGGAAACCGACAAACCCTAATCCTTAATTAAGAAGGAGATGACTCAAAAAACACAAATGAAGCCCTAGCACGCACCACAATTAAGTGGCAATAAAATGGTTGGTATAAAAGGTAATATAACAGTTAGGGCAAGGGCATATTAGTCCAATAAGAAATGCAACTTTTGCAGTTTCTGGTGGGAATTTTGGGTAGTAAGCAGTCGAGATTAGCTAACGTCGCTTAGTTCAAATAGGGCAACAATTCATTTTCAAGGTCATTTTCTTCGCCAGCACTCTTTCTCTCTCTTCTCCCCTCTCTCTCTCTAGAAATAGGGTTGGAATTGAAGAGGAAGGAAGAAGACTTCTTTGGAATCCGTGCTTTACTTCGCCGGAATTTATAGTAATTTTCCGGAAACCTTTGCCAGGTCTTTTATTAATTTCGTTCTAATTAATGATACAAAGTTTCCTTATTTAATTCGTTGTTTTTTCAGTTTTTGCAGATTTTTTTTTTTTTTTTTTTTTTTTTTTTTTGCAAATAGGTTTTTAAAGCATAGATCTGTTTGAGAAATGATAGGTTGTAACAGTTTATAAGGCTTTCTAACAAAACAAAACAAATAAAATCTATAAAATAAGCTGGATTTATATATTTATTTGAGGAATTAACGATCCCCGGGTCTCTGAAATATGTATTTTTCTCTTCCATTATCTATGTGTGTTATTATGTTTTTGTTTTTCATTTTTTTTTTGAAGCAGATCAAAGTTTTTCAGATCTTGCTTGAGTTATTTTGATCAAGCAACTTCTGCTTTAAAATCTTTTCTCTCATTTATTATCAAAGAATTTGCAGATTTTTAAATGAAAATTTGCTTTAAAAAAAACACTCTCTACTCTCTAGTGACCGCAAAACCTTTTATCAGATTTTTCATTATTAAAATTGTTATAACTTGTGTTGTCAATGTAATTTGTAAGTAACTTTAGTTGTGTTTCTCCGATTTCCAGATCTATAAGTTTTTAAAATCAAATTTATTGTCCAAAGTAGATTTTAGGGCTTGTAAGACAGATGATCTTGCAGATCTATATATTGACCAACAATATTATATATACTTGGTCAACTGTTGGTCCAAAATCTCAAATATCTCTCTAAGATACTGAAAATTAGGCTCTTTTCATGCTTGCAGTTTTCTTTTTTCCTTTATATTTTCTTAGATCTTTCCTGTTCATGGACAGAGCAATTAAAGTTTGTTTATTGTAAGAAAATTCATAGAATAAAAGTAAATACCAGTAATAAAAGATTTGGATGACTATATATATATGCTAAACTAATGTGGGGAATCCGATAAATTATATTTTGTGGCTAATTTTGAGTTGATTGAACAGCTAGGATTGTGAAATGGGTCGAGGAAAGATTGAGATAAAGAGGATTGAGAACAACACGAATCGTCAGGTGACCTTCTGCAAGAGGAGAAATGGACTGCTTAAGAAAGCTTACGAGTTGTCTGTGCTGTGTGATGCTGAAATTGCTCTCATTGTCTTTTCCAGCCGAGGCCGTGTCTATGAGTATGCTAATAACAGGTAGTCAATTTACTGTGCGTCGCTCTAGTTATTCAATTCAATATTCTTATTTGTTCTTACTTTTTTTTTTTTGTTGTTTGGTAAAAAATAATAAAAATAATTGTTTCAGTTCATCATGTTATTTGAATAAATTCATTCAATGCTATATAGTCCAAATGTCATGAATAAATGATTCACAATTGTGTTTGTTGAACACTAATTAATTAAGTTTCATGTGTTTTTTCTCTCTTTTTTTGTAACTTTATTTTTAGTACAATTGTGATGTGTATTGTAGTTTTTAAAAGATTTGTAGGAGGAAGTGTTTCAGATATTTTCTTGTTTGTTAGAGCCGTTGTTGTCCATGTATTTTTTCCCTTTAGCTTAAGCCTTATGCATATTATGCCCATGCATTTATCTTTGTAAGGCCGGAAGTTGTATTTTCTTGGTACTTAAATGGGTGTTTATTTTAAAATTTGAAAACAATAATGACAGTACTTTCAAATAATATTAGTTGCATATGTACATTAATTCATTGGAGTCATTAAAGAAATAAAACAACTAAAAACTTTAAACTGGGGTATACCAAAAAGAAAAAAATAAGAAATTCCCGGAGAGCAAGTAACACTTATTTGGGACAAGAAAAGTATTTAAGAAAGTAGTACTGTACATGTAAAATTTATTACACCATCTATCCAAAAACGAATATCAATAAGTTTTTAAAATTGCTCTTAATCAAGAGTAAATTTGGATTTTTTTGAAATTCATTTTGGGACAGAGGACATAATATTATTATTATTATTATTATTATTATTATTATTATTATTATTATTATTATTATTAACTAGCTGTAGTGTTATTCATTTTTACTGTTTTACTGCAATGTTTTTTGATTTTGACACCAGTTTCCATTTTAATGTCAAAGAGTAAGAAAACTAGCAGTTCTTCATAATCAAAATCAGAAGGAGTTAAAATCAATGCTGACAATCTGACAACCCTTTGCTTGTCACAATTCTATGTTGTTTGTGTATATCAATGTTGTTTGTCTCAAGCTTCCTGTTTGAGCTTTAGGAAGATGTCTTGCCAACTTTTGTATGTCCCCTTATCGACTTCAAACTCTAAGTTAGTCTTTTCGCATGCAGAGATTTATAAGATTTCAAAAAGCAATTTTTGACACATTGATTATTAATAGATATATAGTCCTTTCATATCTTTCCTATTTGCATGTTGCCCCCTCTTGCTTCAATATTCAACTTTTTCTTATAATGTTCCTTCTATTTTTATGATCATTTTTATTGACTTTATATTGAGATGGGAAAGTTACACACATAAACACACTTTAAACTGCTAAAACTTCATGCAAATTCTGAGTTCCACTTTGGTGATTTCTCCCTAGTTCTGCTATTGCTGTCTCCCTATTATACATAAAAAAAAGAGTCAAAAGACTGAATGCTTGGTACCATTCATTGTCAAGAAGGAGTAACTCTCTCTCTTTCTCTCTCTTGTTGAGATATTGTCGTCAATATCTTTTCCTTTTGTACATAACTAGTACATGCCCGTGTCCAAGGACACGTTTTTTTTTAATTTTTTTTTTATTTTTTGAAGGGCAAAATGGGAAAGGGACAAATGTATGAGGGCAAAATGGGAAATTCGGCACATGATACTGTTCATAGTACTGTAGATAGTGGAGGTCTTATTTATACTATAGATTATTTTTTTCTTATTTGATATACATACATATATATAGAATCTATATATATATATGTTATTGAAGGAAAGGTTAGTTAATTCTAGCTAGTCTAATAATATTGTCTTCATTTTCATATGCAGCATCAGATCAACTATCGACAGGTACAAGAAGGCAACAACTGATGCACCAAATACATGCTCAACTCAAGAGATCAATGCTCAAGTAAGAAGACTTTTCATGTACTTTAATTTCATCCACATATTAATCGAATCAATGAGAGGGAGAAAGTATATAAATCAACAATATTATATGGTTTTTGTAGTCTGATTAGTTTGCTTGCATGATTTTGATGCAGTTTTATCAACAAGAGTCAAAGAAGCTACGCAATCAGATACAAATGATGCAGAGTACTAACAGGTGATCTATGTATTTATTATTAAGGATACATCTCCTCCTAAGGTTTCCTAAAGTTACTCAATCATTGTACTCCCTCTGTCCCATTCGAAGTGTCCGGAAAGGACAATTGCACGAGAATTAAGGAAAGTGAGGTAAGAAAGAGAAAAGTTTAAATGTTGTGAGTATGAAAAATTAAATAGGAGAGAGAATGAGTGGGTGGAATAGTTAGGAGAGAGAATGTTGTGAGTGTAAAAGTAAAGTAGGAGAGAGAATGAGTGAGTGTAATAGTAAAAAAACTTTCCTTTTTTGGTAATGATACATTTTAAATGGGAAGCCCAAAATGGAAAGTTGGGACACTTCGGGCGGGACGGATGGAGTATTTGATTAAGACTCTTGTAAATATTTTAAATATCCTTTTGTATTTAGGATAGGTAACTAAATATTGTATTTAGATTAGGAAACTCAATATTGTGTTTAGAATAGGACTCTATTTCTTTTACTATATATTTACAAGTTGTGAATAAAGAAAATCAGTTTTCTCAAGTTTACATGGTATTAGAGCAAGTAAGATTCAAAACCCTAAAAATCCTAAACCCTTGAATTTTTCGACAGCCCCTCCCCCTTGAAATTTTCGGCAGCCCCTCCCCACCCTTGCAATGGCCGGATCTTCTTCTACCATTCCAAATGCTGCCGAACCCGACCAACCCCTTTTCTTGGTCAATCTATCCTACTGCCGCACTCTCTGACCCCCCTTACCTACCTTACATGGGCATCCCAAATAACATCTATCCTCTTCGGCCTCGACCTCCTAAAATTTGTTGATGGCACCCACCCCAAACCCGATGATAACATCATCACCTCCAACCCAGCCGTCGCTGAAACTGACGAAGAGCCTGCAAAACCCGCCACCACCACATCCATCCCTAACCCGGTCACCATAACATGGTGTCGCCAAGATTGCCTCATCCTTGGGGCTCTCATAGGTACCCTAGATCCCGTCGTTGCTCCCTTAGTTCACCAAGCCGCCACCTCCCATGAATCTTGGACCACCCTCAAAACCACCTATGCCAACCCCTCCCGTGGCCATATCCTTCAAATAAAAGACAACCTTGCCAACCTCATCAAAAACCAACTCTCTATCTGGGACTACATGAATGCCATTAAATCCTACACCGACAAGCTTGCCATTCTTGGAAAACCCATGGATCCCGAAGACATTATCCACACCATCCTAATAGGTTTAGACTATGAAACCTTCAAACCCATCATAGACTCAACCCACGCCCGTGACTACCCCATCTCCTTTGAAGCCTTACAAGAAAAACTTATTCAACATGAACTCATCCTAAAACAATCCAACCCTACCAACCCTCTCTCCACCACCGCCTTCACCGCCCAAGCTCGCTCACCACCCAACCGTAACCCCTACCGTACCACCAATCCCTCCCACTCCTCTCCTCTGACTCGAATTCCACACCCCCCATTTAAGGGTAAGTGCCAATACTATCGCAACATTGATCATGTCATCTCCCAAACCCTAACTGATATAGGAGACGATTACCTCGGATTTTGTTCTGATGGAGGAGCCGATTTTAGCCCAGGCGGGCGCCCCAATTCAGCCAAGGCGACCGCCCCACAGGTGTTCAACGGAGATGGATCTTCTGGCTTTGAGGTGAGCGCATCAACCAACTTCAGGCGGGCGCCTCAAGGTGGATTTGGATCGGCCATGGCTACTGATCTTCAGGCGGGCGCCTCGCAAGGACCAGGCGGGCGCCTCACGCTATTAACGGGAATACTGAAGTTTGTTGGCGTCGCTTTATTGTTTGCTGATTTTGGTTTATTTAATTAGGGGTATTTTAGTCCTTTGTTTTATTATTTGGTTTTAGGGTTTAGAGATAGTATTTAAACATCTTTTAGGCTTTGTTAAAATCAGTTTATGATATTTAATTTCAAGAGTTTTCTCTTAATTCCTGGTGGATTCCAGATTACTACTGGTGGATTCCAGTATTGTATTTGAGGATTCTTCGCTTGGAGAATTCTTGTGATTAGTGCGCTAATCACGAAATCTATTGTGCTTCCATACTGCATCAGTGTTTGAGGATTCTTCGCTTGAAGAATTCTTGTGATTAGTACTCTAATCACGAAATCTATCGTGCTTCCATACTGCGTCAGTTGGTATCAGATCAGGCTTTATCCTGTCTTTCATCACTGATTCGTTATGGGGGATAAAGTAACAAGAGCAGAATTCGAGGGTCTAGCCACCGCTATGGCTATGTTGACAGCACAGATTGATGCATTTGTGGCCGCTCAACAAGGTCAAAATGCTCGGGCTAATCGAAATCGTAGGGGTGAGAGAGGCAGGGAGATTGAACGGATTCGACGCCAGATTGAACAGGGCCGGCGCCCTAGGAGGGTAGAACATCGGGATGAAAGGGATTCTACACAGATTGATCTAACGAAGAAGAAGGCCATTAATGGAGGTAACACTGCTGATTTGATTAGTGAGCCAGAAGAAATCATTAAGCATGGGCCAAGTGAAGCGTCTGCAATTGAAGAGACGAAGGGGCCTGATGTGCAAGAAGTTTCAGAAGTTGACAACTCCGTCTTTCCAGCAGCTCCTTTGGCTGAAACAGAGGATAAGAATATTGAGGCTCCTGTTATTGAAGAACAAAACATTACAGTTGAGGAAAAAATTGAGGACAAGAACGTTGAGCCCATAAATGAAGATGTGGGTGGTATTACTTGGTCTACACCATCAATTTTTGATTATGTTGTGGGTGCTATTGATGAGACGAAAGAATTTAAATACGATGATATTTTTATTTTTGATCATGGGGAGGAGAAAGAAAGGATTAATTGGGAGTTTATGGAAGAGTCCATGAGGGAAGTTAATTTTGTATTTATTGTTGACCCTGGGAAAGATGAGACGGACAATCGCCGGATGAGTGTCGACATTACTAGCATAATTTTATTTCTTGAAGAACAAAATTTACGTTGGTTTGGGCTTAAGGAACAAATTTATTCCAAGTATTTGTTTCATTGGGACGGAAAAGAATTCTTCTTCTTTCCGAGAACGAGGAGAACATTGATTTATTCAAAGTATTTGTTCTCCTGGGGCGGATCTTGCCAAATATCGAACGAGAACTCGGGGTCGAGTTTTTTTGAAGTATGGGTGACTGATGTAGGAGACGATTTCAGCCCAGGCGGGCGCCCTAATTCAGCCAAGGCGGCCGCCCCACAGGAGTTCAACGGAGATGGATCTTCTGGCTTTGAGGCGAGCACATCAACCAACTCCAGGCGGGCGCCTCAAGATGGATTTGGATCGGCCATGGCTACTGATCTTCAGGCGGGCGCCTCACGCTATTGACGGGAATACTGAAGTTTGTTGGCGTTGCTTTATTGTTTGCTGATTTTGGTTTATTTAATTAGGGGTATTTTAGTCCTTTGTTTTATTATTTGGTTTTAGGGTTTAGAGATAGTATTTAAACATCTTTTAGGCTTTGTTAAAATCAGTTTATGATATTTAATTTCAAGAGTTTTCTCTTAATTCCTGGTGGATTCCAAATTACTACTGGTCTGCCAAACCTCCCACATTATCGCATGAGCCCTAAGAAGAATGAGATACTGAGAGAGCAGATTGAAGATTTGCTGCGGAAGGGGTTTATCAGGGAGAGTATGAGTCCTTGTGCAGTGCCTGTCCTTCTTGTGCCAAAGAAAGGGAATCAGTGGCATATGTGTGTTGATAGTAGGGCCATTAACAAGATCACCATCAATTACAGATTTCCTATCCCTCGTCTAGAGGACATGCTTGATGAGTTATCCGGGTCTAAAGTGTTTAAGAAGTTGGATTTGCGCAGTGGGTATCATCAGATTCGGATCAGACTTGGGGATGAGTGGAAGACAGCTTTCAAGAGCAAGGATGGTCTTTACGAATGGCTAGTTAAGCCATTCGGGTTGTCTAATGCCCCTAGTACATTCATGAGGTTGATGAACCAGGTATTACGACCTTTTATTGGCTCTTTTATAGTAGTTTACTTTGATGATATCATGATTTATAGTAAAGATAGAACTGCGCATTTGGAACACCTTAATCAAGTGTTGCAGGTGTTGAAAGATAATCAGTTGTATATCAATCTTAAGAAGTGTATATTTTGCACCAACAAGTTGCTTTTCCTGGGGTTTGTTGATGGTGAGGATGGGATTCAAGTTGATGAGGAGAAGGTGAAGGCGACAAAGGATTAGCCGATTCCACAATTAGTCACTGAGGTGCGTAGTTTTCATGGCTTAGCTACCTTTTACAGGAGGTTTGTGCGCGATTTCAGCACTATTACTGCACCTATTACTGAGTGCCTGAAGAAGGGAAAGTTTCAGTGGGGCTTGGAGCAAGATCAGAGTTTTGCCATCATCAAGGAGAAGCTTTGCACCGCACCAGTTTTTGCCTTGCCAGATTTTGACAAAATCTTTCAGGTGGAGTGTGATGCTAGCGGCGTGGGAATCAGGGCTGTTCTCTCACAAGAAAAGCGTCTGGTGGCTTTCTTCAGTGAGAAGTTGAGCGAGGCTCGTCAGAAGTGGAGTACTTATGATCAAGAATTTTATGCAGTTTATCGGGCCTTGCGACAGTTGGAGCATTATCTAGTTCAAAGGGAGTTTGTCCTGTTTTCTGATCATCTTGCCTTGAAGTTCTTGCATAGTCAGAAGGTGATAAACAAGATGCATGCTCGCTGGGTTAGTTATTTGCAGAAATTCCCTTTCATTATTCAACACAAGTCGGGAGTTCAAAACAAAGTCGCAGATGCTTTGAGCAGGAGGGCTTCTTTGTTGATTACTTTATCGCAGGAGATTGTGGGGTTTGACTTACTGAAGGACTTGTACGAGAAGGATGCAGATTTTATGGAGATATGGTCGAAGTGTGTGGGCAAGCACCCTAGCGCAGATTTTCATGTCCGAGATGGTTTTCTGTTTAAGGGGGATCGGTTGTGCATTCCTATTTCTTCCCTGCGGGAGAAACTGATTCGTGACTTACACGGTGGGGGCCTTAGTGGACATCTGGGACGAGACAAGACTATCGCAAGTTTGGAGGAGCGTTATTTCTGGCCTCACCTGAGGAAGGACGCGAGCTCGATTGTTCGGAGGTGTTATGTTTGTCAGGTTTCTAAAGGTCAGTCTCAAAATACTGGTCTTTATTTACCTCTACCTGTTCCTGATGATATTTGGCTAGATTTGTCCATGGATTTTGTCTTGGGATTACCTCGAACACATTGGGGTGTGGATTCTATATTTGTTGTGGTTGATCGGTTCTCCAAGATGTCACATTTCATTGCTTGCAAGAAGACAGCGGATGCCTCCAACATTGTGAAGTTATTCTTCAGGGAGATTGTGCGACTACATGGAGTTCCTAGGTCCATTACTTCGGACAGGGACACCAAGTTTCTGAGCCACTTTTGGATTACCTTATGGTGTATGTTTGGCACTTCACTGAATAGGAGCTCTACAGTCCATCCACAGACGGACGGACAGACGGAGGTCACTAACCGGACTTTGGGGAATATGATTAGGAGTGTTTGTGGGGACAAGCCAAAACAGTGGGATCTTGCATTACCACAAGTGGAGTTTGCTTATAACAGTGCAATACATTCGGCGACAGGGAAGTCACCTTTTTCCTTGGTTTATACATCTGCCCCTAGACATGTGGTTAATTTGGTGCCATTACCTAGCGGTCGTGGGGCGAGTCAAGCTGCTGAGAATATGGATAAGGAGGTGCAAGCTGTCAAGGAAGCGGTCAAGGCTAAGCTAGAGGCTACGGGGTTGAAGAATAAAGAGGCTGCTGACAAGAAGAAGCGGGTAAGAGTTTTTGCAGTTGGGGATGATGTTATGGTGTTCTTGCGGAAGGAGCGTTTTCCCGTTGGTACTTATAAGAAGTTGCAGCCCCGCAAGTATGGACCTTTCAAGGTGACTCGAAAGATTAATGACAATGCATATGTGGTAGCTCTTCCCGATGATTTGAACATTTCTAATACATTCAATGTTGCCGATATCTATGAGTACCATGCGGATGGAGTTCTTTATCTCGATGTGAACTCGGGGTCGAGTTCTTTGGAGGTGGAGGAGACTGATGCAGGAGGAGACCTGATCGCAGGAGGAGACTTGATCCCAGGCGGGCGCCCCACCAAGCACCAGGCGGATGCCTCAAGGGGGTTCAACGGCGGTGAATCTTCTGGCTTTGAGGTGAGCGCCCCACCACAGCCCAGGCGGACAACCCAAGATGGATCCTGCAAGGTCATGGCTACGGTCAGCGAGGCGGGCGCATGAGATTGGTGAAGCGGGCGCCTCGATTGGCAATCTTGGGCAGCGTTGGTTCTGGTCTCTAGGCGGGCGCCTGGCCCTTGTCCAGGCGGGCGCCTCGCGTCGCTCTTGTGATTCGTATTTACGATTTTTATTCCTGTTTACTGAGTATTTGACAGTTAGACTTGGGGTATTTTAGTCATTTGGTTTATTATTTGTTTCTTAGGGTTTAGGAAGTATTTAAACAATATTGAGCCATGTTTAAACTCAGCTTTTGATGAATTAAAATTGAAGAGTTTTCTCTCTTTTCTGGTGGAATCCAGTTCTTGTGTTTGAGGATTCTTCGCTTGAAGAGTTCTTGTGATTAGTGCGCTAATCACGAAATCTATCGTGCTTCCGTGTTGCGTCACTAACCCCCAAGCCCACACCGGTGCCTACCACAACCCCCCTCCCCCTCCCTCTTGGCTCATCGATAGTGTTGTTACCAACCACATCACCAATGACCTCTCCAACCTTGCCTTACATACACCCTACAAACGACGTCATTATCGGAGACGGTTCCTCTCTTTCTATATCTCACATAGGTTCATTCTCTCTCTCTCTCTCTCTCCATATACTCTTCCTCATTTAAATTCAATAGTGTCTTACATGTTCCACTTATCACCCGTAATATTCTTTTCGTGTCTCAGTAGTTCTGTCGTGACAATAATGCTATAATTGAATTCTCACACTCTTCTTTTCTTATTAAGGACAAAGCAACGAGTCTAACTCTTATCCATGGAAACCTTGAGGATGGCGTCTACATTTGGCACCCTCTGCCCATTCAAGCTCATTCAAGCATTATTTCTTCGCAGTTGTGGCATTATAGATTAGGATATACCGCTTCCCCTGTTCTTAGCTTATTACGTAGCAAGTTTCGTTTATCTTGTTAGGAATTTGACCAATATTGCCTAAATCCTATTATGAGTAGGTAAATATTACTTATCCCATATCAATTAGGAAAGGGGAAAAGTGGGTATGCCTCCCCTATATAAATAGGCTTCACTAGTTAGGATTTTGATAGGACTTGAGAGAAAACTTGAGAGAGTTAGCATAGGTTTACAATTTAGAGAGAGAAATTGTACGCTTGTATGCGATTGGTGAGGATATTCAAGAGTGTTGAGAGAGAGGGTGTCTCCATTCTTGTAATATCAAGAAATATATAGAAGTTATATTTTGGGTGGAGTAGGCTTTTAGTCGAACCACGGAATATTGTGTGTTTTGTCTTTATTTCGTGTGTGTTGTTTGATTTCTCTTGTTGCGGATTTCTTGTATGGGTGAGCGATCCCAACAACTGGTATCAGAGCCCTGGTTAGTGGATGGGCGCGACGCAGTGTACCGTGTCTGGATGATGTGGAATTTCCTCTAGTGGTGTGACCTCGCGAATGGAGCACTTTGTGTGCCTTGTGTCGAAAGTCTTCCTGATATTGGTGATAAATCAGGCGGCGTGTCCCGCAAGTGGTGAATAGCGGCGGTACAAGATTCGCTAGAGGTGGTCCTTGGTTTGAGGGGAGGATTGTTGGGGTATCAACCCAAGTCCCACATCGGCAATTGAAAGAAGAATTGCCTAATATATAAAAGTGTCCACCCACTCCATTAGTATGAGGCCTTTTGGGAGTTGACCCAAGAGCAAATCCGTGCGGGCTGGGCCCAAAGCGGACAATATCATACTAATGTGGAGTGGTGGGGATGGTCGCGGTCCCAACATATCTATGTCTTCTAGTTTATCTCCGTGTAATTTCTGTTTTATTAATAAAAGCCACAAACTGCCCTTTGCATCTTCTTCTCTTATTTCACATGCTCCACCTGATCTCATCTTTTCTGATGTATGGACCTCACCCGTTCATTCTCTCGACAAATTCAAATACTATGTCATCTTTGTCGATCACTATATCAAATACATCTGGTTCTACCCCCTAAAACACAAATCTGACACTTACAACACATTCCTTCGTTTCAAAACACTAGTAAAAAAATACTTCCAACATCCCATCATTCAGGTCTACTCTGACAACGGGGTTGAATACCTCAAACTCACACCCACTCTAGCTCAAAACGGCATCATCCATCTTACCACCCCTCTCACACTCCTGAACACAATGGGTATGCCGAACGTCGTCACCGTCACATTGTTGAAACGGGTCTCACCCTCCTTTCCCAACGAGGTGTGGCTCCCATATAATATTTTTATTTTACAAGTCAAACTTTTTAAGGAAAATAAATCACAGTATTTAAAGAAAAGAGGGAGAAAGTGAGTACGAGTTTATTACCTAAATTGCAAATTTTTACTACCTTTGTCCCAAAAGTTTCTGATTTAACTATATGGCGTATGATTCACAGCACTAGTACTATTTCTGGTGCAGTTTATACAGATGATAGGTTTATTTACTTTTAATCATAACTACTATTTGTATGTCCGTACGTACATGCATTCAGTAGCCAGGGTCTAAAATTTCACAGTCCCTTTTGGGTGAAATATGCAGGCATCTGATGGGTGAAGGATTGAGTTCCTTAAACATAAAGGAGCTGAAGCAGTTGGAGAACAGGCTTGAACGCGGAATCGCTAGGATCAGGTCCAAAAAGGTAATTTCACTCAAGCACATAACAATGTGTGTATCACCCTAATAATATTACTACAAGAAAAGGAGATAGGGCTAAATTTTGATGTACCACTATAGCCCGCTGTAAATTCCTTACTATTCCTGGTTGTTCTAATTACAATGTTCCCTCTCTCTCTCTCTCTTTAATCTTTATTTTCACACATAAAATTCTCCTTTTGTCTCTCATTTATCGTTGTGATGGCTATCAGTTTTGATGTTTATTGAATAATGTTGTATTATACACTAACAAACCTCGTCTTTGTTATTGTGGTTAAGTTGGTACCCTCATCTAAATTATTTGTCCAACTTGAACAGCATGAGATGATACTTGCTGAAACTGAAAATCTGCAGAAAAGGGTAATTACCGCCTGAACTTATGTTTACTTTTTCTTCCTCTTTTTCAGTTAATTATAAAAATTAAACATAAGAATATAAACATTCTTTTGGTTATGTAAATATAACTCTCTAGTCCACCTTTGGTATTTTCGATGTGTTATGCATGCAGGAAATTGAGCTTGAACACTTCAATTCGTGCTTGCGTGCAAAGGTATTACTTACTCCTCCGTCCCCAAAATTAAGTGTTTTTTTCTTTGTACTTTTAAAGTAAATAATGAAACGGAGGGGTTAGTTTCTAGTGCTTCACTTGGACATATACTCCATTTTTTCCAGATTGCTGAGAACGAGAGGATGCAGCAGCTAAGTATGCAGGTAGCTGGAGCAGCAGCAGGGGAAGATTACAACGTGTACCAAGCATACCTTGCTTCTTCAGGTAACATGCTTCAACTGAATATAATGGACAATCCTCCACAGTCGACGTCTTATGATCTTCCAGACAAGAAATCCTTCCATCTTGGGTACATAAACTACTTTAATTAGCTAGTATTTCAATATACTTGTTAATCTTTTGTTTATTTACATGGATATTTTTATTCATTTTAATATGCTCTTCAGGTGAATTACTTGATGAGAGACGAGGATTCGATCGTTGGGAACAGCTTTGTCGTCGATTTATAATTGAAATAAATGTTTTGTGTGTATCTGGGACATGACAATGTGACTGATTTTTCCCAGATACAACAACTTGTGTGGTAGTGTGTGTATTTTGATATATGCATGTGTGCCTTTGTTTAAGGTTCAACTGTGCGAAACTGATTTGTTGTTTGTGAGGAATTCATGTGACAGAGTGAAAACTGAATTTATAGGATGTCTTAACATCATTGCGTGACTGTGTTAACGTAAAGGAAGTGATTTGGTATATTCATTTGCTTATTGATGTGGCGTTTTCATTTCAAATGGAATTAAGGTGTTATACCCCCACCGTCTCAAAATGAACGACCATTTTTAATTTAATTTAAGCATCATTTTGAAAATATTGATTTTCAATAGAAAAAATCATAAACATTTTACTAATTCACTTTTAAACTTTTGGTTCTGCAAAATATAATGAAGTATGAAAAAAAATATTTGAAAAAAGAATAAATTAGGAACCGATTTTTGAAGAAAATGTTTCAAAAGGTTATTCAATTCGATATAGATATAGATTGAGTATATCTTTTAATAAAAGTTAGTCCCTCTTTTTCTTCTATTGTTAGTTTAAAAGAACTTTGAGAAATAATTTAGGTTACTTTTAATTTTACTAATGAAAACGTGTTACTAATTAATACATCATCATAAATATTATCAATAACAATTTTTAAATTCTCTTTTAAATAAGTAAAAGTAACTTGTTCAAAATATATTTAAACTAAAAAGAAAAGCTTCATATTGCCCCTTTTGTGTTATATTTCATTGAAACTAAAAACTTGACAAAAGATCGAGAAAGAGGGTATATACCTAATAGAAGGAAAAACATTCATTTTGAATAGAAAAAAAAAGGGTTATTATTAGGGGTGGGTTGGTAGATATACCAATTATATTTTATATCATGTACCAATCAAATTTAATTTGTTGTTATGGTTGTTACTCGGTTGGTTCGGTTGGTAGTAGAATCTACCAAATATATATATATAATATATATATATATATATATATATATATATATATATATATATATATATATATATATATATATATAAAACACTTTTTCTATTGATAACAAATAAATATGATAGTATAAAATTCAAAAGAGATTATAACATGGTAATAGATCTCACTACTAGAAACTGGACAATTACAGACGAAAAAATCCGTCGGTAATAGTTGTTTACCGACGGACGTGATCCGTTGGATTCCGTCGGTAATATTTCATTGATAATACCGACGGACGGTCCGTCGGTAAACGCTAATATATTGTCGAAAATTGTCCGTCGGTAAAGGTAGCCTGCCGGAGGTTTCCCGGTGTATCACCGGAGAGATTTCCGACGGAAATGTTCATCGGTAATTAATGCAGAATTTTCGATGGACTTTTCCGTCGGTAAATCTATTATCAGTTTTTAAAAGAATTTATCGACGGAAAATTTCGTCGGTAAATTACAAAGAATTTTTTAAAAAATACTGCATTAAAAAATACCACCTGCAACATGTTCAAACAAATACCAAATTTCCCACCTGTTTAAAACATACACCAAAAACATGATAAAACGTCACATGAAGTTTCAGGCCAAAAAGAGTGAAAGATGAACACAAAGCTTAATATAACCAACTCTCGCATATTATCCAAGTGAAGAATTAAACAAGAATTACCACCCACTTTCAGAAACTTTGATGTACCAAATAAACTACATTATGTTATTTATAGTCTCTCTATGAAAGCTCTTCCAGAACTAAGCGAACAGAATAATAAGTCATGCCCAAGCTTCATAGAATCACAACTCTCATATGTGCTTTCTCCATTTGATCCCTTTCCGTTCACTTCCACAAGCTCCGTATCGAATATTAGTGTTGTCCCTCCTGTGTATATATATACTTATGATCACAACTATCTTAATTTACATCAAAGTTAAATGAGATTTAGAGTTCTCGGCATTCATGTTTGAACTTTTAATCCAACATCTAGAAAAATCATCTTCGGTGGCAATGCACATCAGTGGCGGAGTGCAGGATTACTTTGAATTGGGGTCAAGATTATTTTTACTATAGAATATTATTGTGTAATACCAACATTTTGTTTAAATGGGGAGGGGGCAAAATTATAATATATTGTTATTTTTTCAAGGACGGAATTCATACATTTGAGACATTGGCCTTCCTGGATGCTGAACATCAATGACTTGGAAAAAACAAAATCAAACACCATAAACACATCAATGCCCTAGAAACAATAATTCACTCCATCACACATATCACTTGCTCTTGAAGAGTTTCTGGATTTCAACTTCAAATATTTTGTACAGGAATGAAAGTGTTAGGCCCAATTTGTAGGAAAACAGGCTAGAGGAGGGGTGAATAGCCTGATTAAATTTTTTACAAACTTCTTTTTAAAACCTTTAGAAAATATCCAAGTAACTTACACTACAAGAAACAATACTGTTTATTATGGTTAAAATCCGCCGTATATAGTGACTGGGGCCACCGTATATAGTATTTACGGCGAAAATACCGCCGTATATTGGGCGGCGTATAAAGTCGCGATGTATATACTCCCTCCGTCCCAGCCTAAAAGCCACAAATTTCCTTTTTGTGCATCCCATTTAAAAAGGCACTTTCCCAAAAAGAATACCTTAAATCACTATTCTCTCCACTCATTCTCTCTCCTACTTTACTTTTACACTCACAACATTCTCTTTCTTACATCACCTCCCACTCATTCTCTCTCCTATTTAATTTTTCATACTCACAACATTTAAACTTTTTCTCTTTCCTACATCACATTTCTTATTTTGCGTGCCCTCTCCATTTTGTGCCTTTTAGGCTGGGACGGAGGGAGTAGTATTTACGACGAATATACCGTCGTATATAGTATTTACGGCGGAAATACAGCCGCCGTATATAATCAAGGGCAAATATGGCGGATGATGTACCGTCGTATATAATAAAATACAAATACGTCGTATGTATTATAGCCGTATTTGAGGAAGTTTTATGCGGCGGTTAGGTTACCGCCATATATAATGAAATCTTATATACGGCGGGTCTAGGCTGCCGTATATAAGAGACAAGTCGTCCGTCACAGCACGAATCGTCCCCATTTTGACTCTCTCTGATAACCTCGTCCCCCTTTGGGGACGAGTCGTCCATTGAACTTATTTACGGCGGATAAACGAAGCCCCCGTAAATAACTAGTCTATTTACGGCGGCTTCGTCTATCCGTCGTAAATAAGTAGACTTTTTTTCCCAGTGAGCCCTGTATTATTAATTTTCCGCAAAAATACACCAGCAGGAAACAAATGCAACCTGTACACAAAATAAATGCAACCTGTACACAAATGCAATTTGTATAAAATAATTAGGCTTCGTAAATGTAAATACACATTTCTTTTATGAACATCAACCAAATACCCCAAAATCCTGCCTCCACAAGCTGTTTGATCATACCATACACAATGTCAAGACTTAACATAACCAATAACACAAAAAAGATTGTTGCTAAACAAAGGCAGCTCTTCTTTATACGGCTGGCTGCAGACACCCCCACTAAAGACTTTCCTGCACCACATGGTAGAACGAGAATGACAGATCTTGCTCTACCTGCCATGTAAAGAGGGGGAAATCCAATAAACATTAAAGTCGGTCCATAAATTAGAGGAAAGCACAAAAAAAACATAAATATAAATCAACACTTATGTGACTTTAGAGTCGTGAAACTAGATATGAAAGCATTATTTACAAGCATAAACAGGTATAAGTGCACTACGATTATTTCCTTGGTTAGAAACACAACATTTTTTTTGGGACGGACCAAAAAGGGAAGTGCGACATTTATTATGGGAAGGAGGAAGTATATGATGAGTTAGATACCAATAGAGAATGCTCAACAAAGAAGAAACACTTAGAGAAAGCAAAAATATCCTCACTCTGAGGTGTTGGCCATTGTGTTAAAACTTAGTAACTCGTTAAAATCTTAATACTAGAAGCATCACTACACATAAGATGTCGAAAGAAGTGCAACATCCAACTTACACTACCATGTTAGCTTGTAAAGCGTCGTGGAGAGGGCTTAAGAATATCAAGCAGCTCGATCTGGACATTTAGAGGCGCAAAGACATAATTGATCAAGACAAAGAAAGTGAGCTTACATACCACATTACTAAACCAATAATGCAAGAGATTCAACTCTAGTAGTTCAAACTTGATATGGCAGGTTCCATTGTAGCATGACCCAATTCAACAAGATTTCTAATTAAATTAGACAAATGAATTATGAGTCAACAACTAGTGATATTAGATTTATAGGATAGAGAAAACATACCACCGCCTATCTATTACTATCATTTTCATGCTTTTGCATATAATTACGTTGCAAATCTTCTATCATTTGGCGTTGAGCCTCAAGTTGCTTTTGAAATTCCTCTGCACGCCTTGCATAATCATCTTGCATGAATGACATATTCTCCTCAAGTTCAGCAACACGAGCTGCAGAAGCACTTTGAGAAGTTGAGGCTTTACCAAACAACCTAGTTTTGGTAAGACCTTGTCCCATAAAGCGCACTCTCCCATGGCCATCATTTCCTATAAGAGTTGTGAATATCTGTTCTCGCTTGCTTGGAGAGTTTTGTTCCTCCTCTGATAGATCTTCAATTGCATCATTGAGTGTTAACTGTAAAAAAACAACATGTTCAATATAATTGTTTTAACTTTAACTAATATTACGAAAATGAAGTTAGAAATGGAAAAAGTATTCTATACAAGAACAAAACTGAAACAGAAAAGGTTGAAACTTTAACTTACGATCATACGAGAGGTGATTTCGTCTGCAGCCTGACCAAATTTGTCGGTGCGCGTAGCTATGAACATGCTTACTCGATCAGTGGGTAATCTCTCGTCTTCTCTCTACCATTTATAATAGAATCATTTGACAAAAAAAATATTTATATACGATACAAAAAGAAGTATTAATTGACAACTGAGAACTAAATTGAACGATGACAAACCTCTTTTCGGAGTGTGCAATGCGACTTTTTTCCAGTCCTATTAAGACACTCTTGCTTTGATCAATTCACTTGGTTTATTTGAGATACTTCCTGAAAAAAAAAAAGATAATATTAGTATTAATTTGAAACATATAAGACATTCACGATAATAGATTGAGATTAATTTGAAATATACCTGAGCCTTTTCTGAACTCCACGTATGAACAAGTTCAACCCATTGATCTGAATCAACACACGCATCAGGTTTGTGAGCCAATCGCTCCTCGTCTGTTGCATACCTATTATATGCACATCTCACCTGATATTTCCATATTACAAAGTCATAATCATAAATGTGAGTAAAATTGCATAGTAAACAAATTAGATCTAAACAAATACATATTACAAGTAAATAAAGTCATCTGTTGCATACTTATTATATGCTTGTCTCACCTGATATTTCCAATCTCTCCATTGTTTATTGAGAGGTACATAGAAAATTTGCTCATACTAGGGAGGTGCATTGGTATTATCCTATATACAATTCAACACAGAAAAAGAACAATTGTTAGAGAATCATAAGACTTTTGACTACTTACTAGAATACAAAACTAAAGACAAGAAAAAATAATCAAGTAAACATGAGATTTATGTAAGGAATATGGATTACAACTTACTTGAATATCTTTTCATATGTTCTCTAGAACTGTACATTCCATCTCATACCAATCTTTAGTTAATGGGAAATTTTCCCCATTTCTCACAAAATACCCGAGCTGAGTAGCTAGTTGAGCACTTTCGCCACCACAGGGTTGTCCAAATTCATTATATATGACATTAAGTTTTTCTTTACCCCATTTCTTCGTTTTTCTTGCCAACCCTCTTCCTTTCCTTGATGAGCCCTCACCTATTTGCTTCCTTGGCGTCATATCTGGCTAAAAAAAATAAGAAACATGAAAATACATATTACAAAGTCATAATCATAAATGTGAGTAAAATTGCATAGTAAGCAAATGAGATCTAAACAAATACATATTACAAGTAATTATATTAATATTCAACCATACAAAATAACAAGTTTGATTGAAACATGAAATATAAGTAATAACATTGTCTTAGTAATAGTAAGCAAATAAGATCTAAACAAATACATATTACAATTAACAATATTAATATTCAATCATACAAAATAACAAGTTTGATTGAAACATGAAACATAAGTCATAACATTGTCTTATTAATAGTAAGCAAATAAGATCTAAACAAATAATACTCAAACTAATCATCGTTATTATCGGCCATATCAACATCATCATCATTAATATTAGTAGTTTCAATCTCAACCCCATCAACTCCCTCTCGCACCCACGATGCTTCTTCGTTAGTAATATTTTCATCCAGATCTTGTGAGCAAAATGATACCAATTGTGGAATCGAATCTGAAACTTGTTTATCATCATTTGAATATATGTCAAAACTATCTCTTGGTATAATCCTCATCACAACTTTCTAATCACTTTCTATAGGATCTTTAACATACCAAACTTGCTCAGCTTGATATGCTAATATGAATGGTTCATCACCAACTCGATTATCCTTATACAACTTGTGATTGAAGTTTACAAGAGTAAATTTTTGCTCATCTTCCATCTTGCCTGTCCGGTTATCAACCCCCTCACATTTAAACAATACAAATCTTACTGAGTTGTTATAACGAATTTCAAGGATCTCAATCAACTCCCCATAGAAGTTAACATCCCCTACAATGGGATTATTATCCTTTCGGCTTGAAAAACTTGTCACACTTGCATTTAGCATGACTCCACTATTTTGGGTTTTCCTCCGTCTATCGACATCCTTCACTCGAAATCGAAAACCATTTATTATGTAAGACTTAAACCGTCTCGCATCCATATGAGGAGGACCCAATGCAAGACTTTTAATTCTTTCGGGCACTACATCTTTCGTCATGCATACATTTTATAAAAAATAAAATTTAAACAGGAAATATTTAAAACAATAAAGAAAGTATCATATGAAAGTGGTTTCATACATACATAATCCTTAAACCAGCTAACAAACTTATCATTATGTTCTTCTCTATAAGATGTCGTTGATTACGAAGTAGTGTCTCCCTCAAATGTGCACAATGCATTCTGAGCATATTCGAAATACGAATTAAGTATTAATTTAAAATATAAAAGATATAAGGAATGTAAGCCTCAAGTAAGGAATCACTTATTCTTGGTATTGTTCAACATCTTCAGTATTGAAAAGAACATATCTATGCGCTTGTACTCGTGTGATGTAATTAAGGGTAATTTCCTCTTCTTTTCCTACAAAGCGGCCTAACTCGTCACCTTCATCATCATTTCTTCTAGGACGATTGGACTTTGTCTCAATGTCATCCAAATATTGTGTACAAAAAGTCATGCATTCTTCAGCCACAATTGCCTTAGCTATGGAGGCCTCGGGGTGGGCTCGATTTCGAACATATAATTTTAATGTAAGTAGAAATCTACAAAAACATTTACTTATGCTAAACCAGATGTAAAAAGGAATTTAACTTTTTTCAAAATAAATTTAATATGGATGTACCTCTCCACCGGATACATCCAACAAAATTGTATTGAGGCTGCTAGCAAGGCCTCCCCAGCTAAATGCACTGGCAAGTGCTCCATAACATCAAAGAAAGCTGGTGGGAATATTTTCTCGAGAGCGCATAGTGAGACAGCCATCCGATCTTGTATCTTTTCGAGATCAGCAAGTGTATTCACCTTTGAGGATAATTGTCTAAAGAAATTTGCCAACTCAATGATGGCTTTTACAACAGAAGTAGGCAATGCTTTTCGAACAGCGAAAGGGAGTAGTTGTTGGAGCAAAATATGACTATCATGGCTCTTAAGACCCCAAATAGTTCTTTCCTCTAGATGTACACAACGAGATATGCTTGACGAGTAGCCATCAGGGACTTTGACTCCCTTTAGAACTTTCAAGAATGTGTCTTTATGCCTCTTACTCATTGTGAACTGAGCCGGAGGCATAATTTCTTTGCGAGATGGAAGCATTTGTAGATGCAAAGGTTTCTGAATATTCATCTCTTTTAGGTCTCTTCTTGATTTCTCATTATCTTTTGATTTCCCCGCAGTACCTAACAGAGTATGTAGCACATTATCACACACATTTTTTTCAATGTGCATAACATCAAGATTATGATGAACATGATTATTTGCCCAATATGGCAACTCAAAAAAGATACTGCTCTTTTTCCAATTGTGGCACAATTTAGGAACCTTTCTCTTCTCCAACTTGGCTTGTTACTTCTCACCCTCTTTTCTTTTCCTCTTTTTAAAAACATCTTCTATTTTATACTCTGTTTCCATATTTTCAACTTGTTTAAGCAATTTTGTTCCAAACAATAACTTGGGGTTATCTCTCACTTCATGAGTACCATCAAAAGAGCTTTTATCCTAGGCAAGAAGCGTCGATGACCAATATAACAATACTTGCCACCATGTTTCAACCATCGTGCTTGAGGTCTCACATTGCAACAAGGGCAAGCATATTCACCTTTAGTGCTCCATCCAGACAACATTCCATATGCAGGAAAGTCATTTATTGTCCATAATAGTGAAGCTCGTAAAGTGAACAACTCATTCCTTGATGCATCATAAGTTGATATACCATCTTCCCAGAATTCCTTCAACTCATCAATTAACAGTTGGAGATACACATCTATCTTGTTGCTCAGCCCTTTTGGGCCTTGAGTAAGCATCGACAAGAAAAAATATGGTTGTTTGATGCATAACCAAGGTGGAAGATTGTATGGCATAAGCACAATCGGCCAAGTACTGTGAGATATAGTCATTGTCCTGAAATGATTAAATCCGTCAGATGCTAATCCCAATCTAACATTCCGAATTTCACTTGAAAATAATGGATAACGTTCATCAAATCCCTTCCACGCACGAGAGTCTGCAGGATGTCTCAGCACACCATCGTCTATTCTTTTCTCGGCATGCCATCTCATGAGTGTCGCGGTCTTAGATGACCAATACAACCTTTGCAACCTTGGCTTAGGGAAAATACCATACTTTCTTCATCGCTACCTGCTTGGGAAGTTTATTCTTGCCACTTGTTTTCGCACCTTCACCCCTACCCCTTCTTCTTGTTGCTTATATCTAGAGGCTCCACAAAATTCACATTTAGTAAATTTTTCAGTTTCATTTCAAAACAACATACAATGATTAATGCACGCGTCCCATGTTTTATAACTGAAAGCTAAATCTACAGTCATCTTGTACACCTCACGATAGAAATTTGGCACTTTTGCTGACTGAGGCAATGCCCTAATGAAAATCTTTAATAAAGAAGTAAATCCCTTATCAGCCACTCGATAATTAGCAGTGCATAAGTTCTAAAATAAATTAGAGCACTGTAAACTTATCACACCCTTCCCACAAGGCTTGATCAGCATCTCTCAAAAGTCTAAGAAACTTTGCGGTGGCTGCATCTGATTATACGATTTCTTCAATTCCTGGCTAGTTACTATCCGGCATACCCATCCCTTCATGTACCATTTGCCTCATACAATCTTGCACGCCCAATTCAATTTCAATGCCATCTTCAGTTGTCCTATCATTATTATCATTTATATACGTCGAAATGTACTCTTCCCCATGCCTAGTCCAATTCTTGTAATCTGTTTCAAATCCCACTTCAATACAATGTGATTTCACTGTTGCACGGTCTTTTTGGTAACAATTTGAGCATTTTTTACAAGGACAATATATTTCTTTAGCACCATGAGACTTTTTTGAGAATGCAAAGTCGAGGAAGTTGTCAATCCCAGACATATACTTATTTGAAATTCGGTTACCCAAATCAATCCAACTTTTGTCCATATATGAGTTGATATTTTTAACGTTAAAATGCAACCTATATATACGACCGAGAGACACAAATTTTAGAATAAAAATAAACTCATAAACAAACATAGTCTAAATATGTACAACTTTTGGCTCGATAGATAATATACATTGTTGGAGCCTAGCCTATTAGTCGAGCTTGGGCCCATGATATAGTATAACCCCATGACAACATTCATTCGTTCTCTTTCACAAGCCCCCCCCCTAATTGAGAAGCTAATAATATGTAACGTGATATAAATGAGTCATGTAGTAGCATTAAGGGATGATTACAAATCTAATGACTAGCTAAATGAGCGTCGATCTTTTTTATTTTGAGAGACATTTTGGAATAGTTGATTTTAAGGGTATTCTAGTGGCTAATAAACACGAGTTTCCTAACCATCCACTTAACTGAATAAATCAACCACTACTTTAACGCTATTCAACCAATCAATCTATTTGTTCAACATAACACGCCTTAATATTCATAGTGCAAATCTACACATAAGTTTTCTTCTAAAAGAGAGTAACTAAATCTAAATAGTATAAATTACAGAATTTACCTAATTTACATTCCATTCTTGAAAACCTGATATGCATAAATAGATCAAATCTCTCATGATACATACACCCACATACAAACTATTAAACATCTCAATTTAAAGCATAACCAACTTTCTTGTAGTGGTTACTGCAACTCAATCTTCTTTTCGCTTCCTTCTCCCAACTTTTTAACTTCACTATACAATTACTCATCATGCATTTTCTTCCCCGATTCTTACAATTAAACCCTAATTTTAACATTTCCCATAATTCAGTTGTTAAAAAGAAAGAAAAAGAAATTGCAGTTCCATCGCTCGCCTATCTCATTGAACATTTCAAACAAATTGTGTATCATAAATTAATTATACAGAGAGCTTGACAATATGCCAATAAATCATCAATCCCTAAAATTATCAATAGCCAAACAACAATATAGGAGTTACCAACGAAGCTATGACGAAAATCAGACCAACCCATCAATCAAAATTTCGATAAATATACCTTTAAAATCAAATAGAAACAGAGCAACAAGAAACTGGTGAGAAAAAAGGTACCTTTACCAAGATTTCACTAGGGATTTAGAGAGAGAAAGAAGGTAGATCTTCACCGGCGGCAGGGTTCTTCAAATCTTCATCGGAGCTGCAATAATCTTCACCGGAGCTGGTTCTTCACAGGTCGCCGATGCAACAATCTTCAACGGAGCTTGGTTCTTCACAGGTCACCGTCGTTATCCCTCGTCTTCACTCGTCACCGGATGGAGTACGTAGGTAGGGTTTGAGAAATTTGGGAGATTTCGTTTTTTTGCGCGAACTGAGAGAGGGAATTTTGGGGAAATTAATTTCGCGGTTTATATTATTATTTACGGCGGTCCTGTACAGTCCGTCGTATATATTAATTATGTGCGGCGGCTCCGTGTTTTCTGCCGTATATAACTAATATATATGGCGGCTATTTGTTAATCTCCGTATATAACTGTGATACAGATACATATATGTCAAATGTACGTATATAAGTATATACGGCACCTCTTGACCGCCGTATATAACTAATATATACGGCGGATATAGCATACCACTGTATATACTCTTTATATTTACGGCGGATATAGCATACCACCGTTTATTTATATACGGCGGCTCCGTGTTGTCCGCCGTATATAAGTAATATATACGGCGGTCGCATGTTGCCCGCCGTAAATAACTGTCATAAATAACCAACTTTCTTTTAGTGTGTTATCACTAGCTAACCGATGGAACCCAGTTGCACAACGGATAAAATATTACCGATTTAACTCACACAAAGTGATTGGTTAACACAAGGTATTTCAGAGAAAGTAAGTTAAAAATATCATGCAATATATTTTCCAGCAGTAAAGACAAGCAAGCGGTTGGTAGGAATCAAAGGTAGTAATCGATTGATAGATTTCAACAGGTTACTAGGCAAGGTGTAATGAGCAAGCAAACAAACAAAAAGACACAGTTGTTTGAAGATGTTCACAGTGTGAAATAACTGCTACGTCCTCTACCAAGTTTGGTCAAAACTTGGATTTGTGTAAAGTGCACTATTAATGATTCTATACTATTACAAGTTGCAAGACTTATGATTGAAGGCTGCCAAAAGTAATGTGATCACTAATGGATCGTGCTACAAGATTGACCAAGTGTTTTCAAGAGATATATTCACGAGTTGAACTGATTTCTCTTGGGTGTGTGGTGTGTACAATCAATTTGTTCCAAACTACGTCTTCTTGGGGAACACTAACAGAAATTGATTGATGTGCACAGTGTATGTCCTAAACATATAATCTAGTGAATATGTAGGACTTGAATGCCTTGAAATTTTAATGCTTGATTGCACTTGCAGTCTTGAAAAACTCACTCTCAAAGATCTTCAATGCACCCACCCTCTTCAATGCTCTGATGAAGGTATTTATAGTGTTCTTCAAAATAGAGATGTTGTCTTTCAAATGGTTGAAATGATGACTTGGACTGACAGACATTTAATGAGAATATCTTATGCATTAAATGCCTGAGATTTGATGAAGATATTTTCCAATAGATAGTGGAGGTTGATGTGAGTACCGTTAACTTTGACATTCATCTTTGAGTTACTGATAAGGCGCAGCAATGTCTTCATAGCAGACTGTTCTACCAACTTCAGCAAAGTTGTGTGCTGAGTAGGTGAGAACATTCAACTGATGGGAACCTTATTGCGGAAGCTTGACTGATTAGCAACTATCCTGAGTTATCATAACCGTTCACTGACCTAACCAGTTAGAGGTTGGTCAGCTGAGGCATGTTAATCGGTTCAGGCTGTCAACCGGTTGAAGCTTCTTGGACAAGTAACTAGTTTACAACTTGGGAAATCTTCAGGATCTTTAAGTCTTCATTTTTTTGAAAAAATTACATTAATAGAAACATTGGCACTAGCACTAAGGGGAACCTAAGATACATAGAAAAATATAATTGGTCTAGTTATAATTAGGGGTCCTCAATAATGCTTATTATGATTGGGATTAAGCAATTCTAAAGCTATACATATATTTAACTAACAATCTCCTTTTAATTGCTTAAGTCCAATCATCATAGGTTTACATCTATCTTAACTTAGTAAAAGAATGATCAAGAATTTATCTTTTAATTTCAGTCATTCCCTAAGTCAAGTGACAACTTGATGTAACCTAAGTAAAGCTTACAAAATGAAAGCTTAAAAGAAATAAAGAAACAAAAAATTGAATGAATGAAACAACCTGCAAAGTGAAACAGTTAGTAGCAGTGAAGTCATTAAAAAACATAAAATAATTCACGAAAGCATTTAAATGAACAAGTTTAGCGTTCAGAAATTCTCATTGATAGATCAGCTAACCGGTTGAAAGAAAAACATTTATATCATCGGTTAACACAACAAATAAAACACTAACCTCAAAAATTACAATAAGAACACGACAATATGTAATACCACAACAATCACAAACTAGAGATAACAATCAAAACATAGAAAACAATATCACCGTCTCAAAAAAGCAACAACAATAGCAAGAACAACAAAATCAACAAAGTTGCGATTTGAAAACAAAAACACTTCGAAAAATGCAATCAGACCATCATCAACAACAATAGCAACTAGAACAACAACATCAAAAAGAATAACATCTATAAAATACAATCAAATCAACGACAACAAGAAAAACTAAAAACGATCTCAAAGAAACTATAATGTAAAAAAATATATACAAGATAATATATGCTAAACAAAAGGTGAAAACCAAACCTGCTTTACCATCTTGCCCGTGAACGTATTATGTTTGTAAAGATTCTCATCCTAAGAATACAAACAAAAGTGGTCAGGATATTAAAATTAAGAACCAAAACTAAAATGTAAAAATAATAAAATAATAATATACTAACAAAAGTGTGAAAACCGAACCTTTTCATGGCCTCCAATGTAGCTTGTGGAGGTATTCTGGTGGTAAGAACAAACAATCATAGTTCAGATTTTAAAACTAGCAAAAAAAAAAAAAAAGACAACAAAGAAACTAGAAAGTGAATAAGATTTTAAAAGAAAATACATAACCAATGGTGAAAATCGAACCTATTTTATTTTCTTAATGAATCCCGTGGAATGGTTAATATTCTTGTCCTGTCTTGAATAACACTCGAGAATGTGAAATATAAAAACTAGAATGTGAATAAGATTAGAAAAAAAAATACATTAAACAAATGGTGAAATCGAACCTGTTTATTTTCTTAATGTAGCACATGGAATGTTTATGATACTCTCGTCTAGTTGAAAAACAATCGAGTATGTGAAATATAAAAATTAGAATGTGAAAAAGATTATAAATGACCTTTTTTAAAAAGAGAAGTGGGAAAAAAAATAGGTCGAACTTCTTTAGATTGCTTTATCGGCGGCAATAAAAATACCTTTAGTGCTACAATGGAATTGATGAACTTTCGGCTTTAAATTCTTCAAGTGAGCATCAACCACTTCTTTTGCCACAAGATTTAAAAGAAACAACGATAACAATCTCCAACTTACATAAGGAAAACAATTAAAAAATTGCAAAATGAAGAATGAAAATAAAAACTCAAACATACAAAAGTAGCGACAACAATAAAAACCCCAGAATAATAGTAACAATAACATATAATGCAATAATAACAAACAAATATCGTTAACAACAACAAAAATCTCAAAACTACAATAAAAGACATTAATATCAAATGAAAAAAACATCACCAGCAACAGTGTTCTAAAAGACCCCACCTAAGGGCGCCTAGGCCCCGTCTAGGCACTAGGCCCCTCTCCAACGCCTAGTTCTAAGCCCCGCCTAGGTCCCGACTAATCCCGACTAGTCCCCGCCTAGGCGCTAGGCCCGGCTTCGCCGCCTAGCATCCGCCTGGCGCTTTTTAGAACCTTGACCACCAATAACAAAGTTGTCTCACAATGACAATTATAAGACAAAACATTCTCAAATTGCAGTTAGAAATTAACAACAATTACAAATGAAAACCAGAACAATCAAATAAATGCAACCATATCATCATTAATGACAAGAACGACTACAAAAGAAACAAGAACCTATGAACTACAAACGAAACAAATTCAAAACCAAACAAAAACGTTCTCAGAATTACAAAAAAAATGAATAAAATTACGATATGTACCACGTTCATAAAAAACACCACAACAATAACAAGAATGACAAAAAATTCAGTTACAATAAGAACTCAACAAATAAAACACTAAATTCAAAATTACATTGAAAAAGACTATATAAATAAAACCACTACAGCCACCGCCTTAAAATTGCAATTCGAAAATAGCATCAAGCAAAAAACTATGTTTTGGAAACAAAAACAATTAAAAAGATTTGATCAAATCATTATGAACAACAACATTTACAAAAACAATAACAACCTATGAATGACAATCGAAACAAAGACAACAACAACAAGGAGAATGGTCTCAAATTTACAATAAAAATAACAAAATTATCATAATCACATTCACAAAACAATCACCACAATAACTTAAACAACAAACATGACAATGAGAATTAACAAATAAAACACTAACCTCAAAAATTACAATGAGGAAAATGATAAAGCACAACTGTAGCGATGCGCGGATTTCTTTTGTTTTTTCACATCTTTTTGAGTCACCACCTATATTATTTGTTTGGAAATATCGAAAACCCATTTGAAAAGAGATTTTGGGTTCGGGGCTTAGGTTATGGAATGGGAAGGTCAAGGAGCACTCATTCCACCCAATCCGGAGATCGGTCTTGCTAAAAGAGAGGTTTTCAAAGAAAAAGACGTTTTAAATAAATAAGCAAAAGAGATCCATTTAACGAGGTTAAACGGAATATAGGATCGATGACCATCCCCATGATTTGAGGAGGCTCTAGGCCGATCCTAGGTTTGATGTATTATACCACTCTAACAATCAATTAGAAAGGGAAGAGGAAGATTACCTCGTGTGAAGAGACTCGGACAGAGTTTCGATTCAAGTTTAGAGTCAAATCTTAATGTGGACAGAGCTTCGCCTCGGTCCTTGATTCGAGCTTTGATGTTTGTTTATCAACAAGGTTGACAAACAAACTTTAGGTGATTTTAGGGGTGATTTACAGGAATCTTTCAAGGAGAGAAACTAGTAAATGTGGGGGTTTTGACTTGAAAAGTATGGGATCCTAAATACTGAAAGTCTTCAAGTATTTATAGGTGTTGGAGATGTGTTGGTGGAGAGATAAAACACCTTGGGAAGGTTCCATAACCCAAATCTCATTGGATGGCCGGATTGATAAAGTTTTATCCTGAAAGATGTTGAATCGACAAGGAGACTGGCTTCTGCAGGTCTGCAAAAGCTCTCTGTATCGCGTGAGACACGCCATTCCGCGCAAGATAAGGCCGTCAGTGAACAATTTTGTCCTCCCCTCATTATCTCGTAAGCAGTTTAGTTCAAACTAACGGTCGTTAGTCAAAATTTAACGAAGCATGAAGAAATGGTGGATTTCTACTTCTTGACTCAAGGCGAGACTTAGAGTGGTATTAATCTGCTCCGATGGATTCATAATGTGGTGTCTACAGAGCCCCTCGTCGACAAGTCTTATGGAAGAAGTCATGTTGACGATAGAAAAGACATCATTCTGGACATCAGGATGGTCGAGCCGCACGGCTTCCTACGTATCTCTATCGGAGAATCAGATCATAACGTAGTTTGAATCCAAAACACGAAAAGGCTGCTTTAGGTATTTTGAAAATCATTTTAAAAATCAAGGAGATTTTATTTTTGAAAAGATAAATTCATACTGAAGAATCAAATCAACACCCAATTCTGAATATACCTGCCTGAAGATTCGCCTGTCTGGGCTCCGAACCTGCAGGGAAATTAGTTAGAAAACAAAGGCTTACCTGCCCGACCCTTTGAGTCCTGTTGGTTTTGTGACGATTTGCCTGTCTGAGCTTCGAATCGGGCTTTTTTTTAGGACGATGATTCACTTGTTTAGGCATTGAATCTTGTTTAGGCATTGAATCGGGCTTTTGTGATGACGATTCACCTGTCTGGGCATTGAATCAGGCTTTTGTTTTGACGATTCACCTGTTTGGGCTCTGAATCGGGCTTTTGATTTGACGATTCACCTGTCTGGGCGTTGAATCGGGCTTTTGATTTGACAATTCACCTGTCTGGGCTCTGAATCTGGCTGCGTGACTTGATCTTTGGATCAGTCATTTTCGGGCGACTGGTTCCGTATTGGGCGATTGTGCGGGTGTCACGTTCGGCTCGTTCTGTGACTTGCGGTCCCGATTTTTCCACGTTTCCTTGCTAGTGTATCACTTCCAATGGTAAATGTGTCAAAATTTTGAATTTTGACGTTGCGTAGACACTTATTGTCGAGGAAAATTTCGTACATTTCCAGGGGGTTTATCTCGCGCGAGATAGCTTGTATCGTGCGATACATTGACTGTCGAGGCAATATAACAGCAGTGCTGATTATTTTAAAAACACCACTTTTCAAATTTTCTCTCCAAGCTTGAGCCAAGGCATTTTTCCCTGGGATTTTTGGTGCCTTGCTTGTCGATTCCTTCTTTAAATCAACATTCAATCCCTTCTCCTTCCATCATCAATGGCACAAGAGAGAAAGAACCCAACCTTCGGTAGTCATTTGCTCGGGAAGGACTATCCAAGGGACGACCTCACTTTTGATCGAAATATGCACATTTCCCATGACATTTGCGAGGGTTTAGTTAGATTTTCTTTCTCCGTTCTCATTTCATGCATTGCATTGCATTGAATCCATGTCTTTCGAATTCCCCAATTTCATCAAATTGGCAATTTTTTTCTTTTGCCTTAGAACTTGGTTTTATTGTTGATGCATGTTTCATTTTTGTCGATTGTTGGTGTTGCATTGTGCATGTATGACTTCCCTACATATCATGGATTGTAGGAGGGATCAACTTAGGTAGTTGAATGCATCTTTGGGCATGTCTTTCTAGTGTGCACGCCAAGTGTTCGATGAAATGCCTCAATGAAAATTTTCTTTTATTTCTTTGAAGTTTTGCCATGGAATGATCTCTAATGTTGCTCCCTTGCTTTTCTTATGTTTTTCAGTCGTATAGGCCAACTAAAAACTGCTGTGGGAGTCCGAAGTTTGCCAAGGCTTTGTGGGACAAAGTCAAGGACTTGAACGGAGTTTGGGCTAGGATGGCTCAAACGAGGCTCCTTACCTTTGTTCATAATATCCAGGGAATGAGGCGAACTCCCCATGTCCTTCAGGCAGTCAGAGAGAGGTGGTGGGACACTACCCATACAGTCCATCTTCGCTTCGGGGAAACAACTATGACTCCAACAGATTTTCTTGCTATCACCGGGTTGGAGTTCACCGGCGTTGCCCTCCCAAAGACTACAGGTTAGAAGCCTGCGAGTCCACCCGTATGAAGGCAGTTAATTGGTTTTGCCCCTAACAAGGTTAAGGGATTTGCTGTTGAGTTATCACCCCTCAGTGCTCAGCTCGAGGCTTATGCGGATAAGCCAAATCCGAACACAGATCGGTTGGTGAGGGGTGCTCTATGGTATATTCTGTCAGAGACCATCTTTGCTAACCAACATGTCTATGGTTGGTAGTGGGAAGTCATCTTTAGGGGATGCCTTATTCAAGTCTCTGAAGTCGACGCATACTCGTATTTTCCTATTTGACTTGGCTACTTGTACCGTGTTTGCCAGCCATTCTGGATACTCAATCACTTTGATAAACCCTACGTTCAAGAGTTGAATGATCTCTTCTTTCACTTGCATTGACCATTCGGGCTTGATTCTGCGTAGTTTCTGTTTGACTGGTTTGGCGATGGGTAGCAATGGTATTTTATGTTCTACGATCGACTGATTTAACCCAAGCATATCTTTGTAGGAACAAGCGAAGACGTCGACATATTCTCTGAGGAGATGCGTTAAGGTTTCCCTGTCTTCTCCCTTGAAGAAGCTTCCAATCTTCGTTTCTCTGGGGTCTTCTGTTGTCCAGAGATTAACCGTTTGCATTTCTTCATTGTCAACGGGGTCATTCTTTCCACAACGACCTACTTGTTTTGCTAATTCTTTTAAAATTTGTTCGTTTTTTTGGTCTATCTCATCGTATGATTCATTATTAACTTGTTCGTTATATTGATTATTATTAGTTATTCATCATTCACAATGTTAGCAATCTCAGGGTACTCTGAAAGATCAAAGTTTTCATTAAGGAAGTAAGGGAATACATGTTCGGCCACCGCCTTGATTTCCTCTTGAGTGAGTTCATCAGAGGTGGAGCCTGACTCTAAAGTGAAAGTTACAGGGCCTATCTTCCTGCGGGGATGGGGAGTACAACCAAGCTCTTTGATCATGAAGTCTTCATCAACAACTGGTCCCCCGGTGAAGTGCCAGTTTAGAATTGGCTCATCACATTTCTGGATTAGCTTTATGTAATCAATAGTTGGAGTGTCTCCCTTGGAGATTGCATGGATCTGACTGTCTTCTAACCGACACATGTTTTCAAACTGTCGCAGCATGTCTTCTCCCAACACAAAGTCCCATTTGCTGGTCATTTCTGCCTTCGTGCCCCACGAATCTTTAGGGATTAGTGGAACTGGTTCTGTTTCATCTGGCGAAGCATCGTAGTCGCTGAAAATTTCAAAGCCTGATTGGCGTTTCCCTTTATCGTCAGTCCATGGTTCTGAAAAGATAAAGTATGGGATGCTTTCCCCTTCCCGAACAAATTAGCCATTGAGCGTCTTTCGATATGGTTCGAGTTTGCAGTTTTTGACCTTTGGGTCCTTGTAACCTTTGTACGCGGTTCTTTCCCACTTGACTTGAGTGAAGTCCCACTCTTCTTCGTCATTTTCATCGCAGATGGAAATGATGTATCCTAGGCCATGCTTCGTGTGTGGTGGGGGAACCGGTGGTGGTTCTGTTATCCCTTGCAAGTGTTTTCCAAGTTCCAAGCCAGGAAAGTAACCTTTTGCTTGCATCATTCTCCAAACAAGAAGGCTTCCGAAAAACCGAAGTGCTTTGGAATAATCGTTTTATTTGCAAGTTTCTATGACGTTCATAGTGCTTTCTTGTTGAATAAGTAATCAGAATTTGAAAAGAAAAGATACTGACAAAACTATTATTGAAAAGCAAACTTGATACTCTTGCCCACAAAATGAGGATTTTAGGTAAGTAGTACCCAAACTAAACTATCATTTGTTTTTCTTGCAAACAAAAGTAAATGACTAAAACAAAAAAGAAAGAAGCTCTTTAACTCTCTAAACTATGCCGCCCCTTCTTGGTTTAGTTACTTGAGCAAAGAGGTCTTGGATGCGGTTCTCATAGTATTGCACAAAGGTATTGTGTTGAGAGCGGTAATCATCCTCCATTTGCTCCTTGAGATCATAATAGAGAGTACTGAGGCAGTACTTGACTCTTTCATCGATATCGTCTTCTATGTGAGCTTCCAAGTCATTGCACTTCTGAGTCATAGTCTTGAGTTCATCATTGACTTTTTTGAGTTCGTCGACTAGCATATTTACTTTGCCATACCATGCATCATTGATTTCGATTAGTTGCAGGGTATAGGCGAGTTAAGTCTTGATGCTACTTAGCTCTTTTTGGGCAAATGACTGATCACTGTCGGAGTCACTTTCTGCTTTTCTGAAATCCCTAGCAATCCGGGTGGTAGGTATAGTGGAGGCTTCCTTCCAACTTTCCACATGCTCGGTGAAGAGAGACTTGGTCACGTCTTGTTCAATACCCCTTTTTATGATGAAGTAGGAGTGAAACTCTTCTATGGACATTGTGTTGGGAGTCTTGAGGTTGAGTAGCTTCGGAAAACTGACAGAAGAGACGCAGAGATGGCGTCAGAATCAAATCTAGCCCCAATGAGTCAGAAGCAGGCTTAAACCGTTCAGGCTCAAACACAACAAACAGAGGCATTGTCCCGCGCGAGACAAGCAGTCACGCATGAGACAATCACACGGAAAGTCGATTTTTATTAAACCTAATTTTTGGTCGGAACGGAGAATCCGTTTTGAGGGATTTCTAAGGCCTTTATCAGAACCTAACGACTAAGTAATCAGTCCCATTTTTGTAAAACAAAGTCATGTAAGATTGTTTGAAGGATTTTTTTTAAAGGGACTTCCGAAAGGGTCATTCCGAAGGGACGTTTTCTTTTTCCTAAGAGACTTTTCCGAAGGGACTATTCCGAGTCCTTCTTTATAGTCAATTTTACATGGCTTTATTTTGGTAAAAAATAAGAAAAGATCACCGAGTCAAACCGACCGGTCACCGAGTGATCCTAAAAAGACAATCTACATGATATGTGGTGATGCAGGGCTGGAAGGCTAGGCTCCCCGCGATATGACAATCTAGATGGATTGAATACGCGGAGTGGGATATCCAACTTCGAAGAGACCGATGACTAGGTGGTTACCATCATCCGTCCTTAGTGTGGGTCCCGGGTTAATCAGGGTATGTAGTGCAATGACAGATATAATATGAGTGCGCGTGTGTGATAGTCAATTTAGGTGATAGAAAAAAATGGAGTTTTTTTTTTAAATTAAAAGAAAAACAGATAATGGCTGCACCAAGTGGTTGCCTACGTTTCTCCCAAATTCGGAAGACTCAGGCCGTCGTAGTTCCAATTAATGAGAGAGAGAGAGAGAGAGAGAGAGAGAGAGAGAGATAAATAATTTAATTACAACTCCCGAATCCCCAATGGACCGGACTTTAATTTAAAAAAACCCAATCACAAGCAGTTTATAAATAATAATCAATTATTTAAACTAAATACGGATTCGAGTTCTACATCTTAAGGGAGGCCTTAAGATGAAGGAACTCTGCAGATAATGAAGTATGGGATCCCCCTTGCGTGTTTGACTCTCATCTTGAACTTTGAGACGAACAGGGAAAACCAGAAGACACGCTGATGGCCGAAGCGTTATCTCGCGCGTGACACGTTGTCTCGTGCGAGATAATCTTGGTCTGAATACAAAAAAAAAACGATTTTTTTGAAAACCTCTTTTTATTGACGCATGTTTAAGCCACTTTAAATTTACAGCCCCCAGCGGAGTCGCCACCGTAGCGATGCGCGGATTTCTTTTGTTTTTTCACATCTTTTTGAGTCGCCACCTATATTATTTGTTTGGAAATATAGAAAAATCATTTGAAAAGAGATTTTGGATTCAGGGCTTAGGTTATGGAATGGGAAGGTCAAGGAGCACCTATTCCACCCAATTCGGAGATCGGTCTAGCTAAAAGAGAGGTTTTCAAAGAAAAATACGTTTTAAATAAATAAGCAAAAGAGATCCATTTAACGAGGTTAAATGGAATATATGATCGATTGCTTCGAGACCATCCCCATGATTTGGGGAGGCTCTAGGCCGATCCTAGGTTTGATGTATTATACCACTCTAGCAATCAATTAGAAAGGGAAGAGGAAGATTACCTCGTGTGAAGAGACTCGGACAGAGTTTCGACTCAAGTTTAGAGTCAAATCTTGATGTGGACAGAGCTTCGCCTCGGTCCTTGATTCGAGCTTTGATGTTTGTTTATCAACAAGGTTGACAAACAAACTTTAGGTGATTTTAGGGGTGATTTACAGGAATCTTTCAGGGAGAGAAACCAGTAAATGTGGGGGTTTTGACTTGAAAAGTCTGGGATCCTAAATACTGAAAGTCTTCAAGTATTTATAGGTGTTGGAGAAGTGTTGGTGGAGAGATAAAACACCTTGGAAAGGTTCCAGAACCCAAATCTCATTGGATGACCGGATTGATAAAGTTTTATCCCGAAAGATGTTGAAATCAATGAAGAGACTGGCTTCTGCAGGTCTGCAGAAGCTCTTTGTATCGTGTGAGACACACCATTCCGCGCGAGATAAGGCTATCAGTGGACAATTCTGTCCTCCACTCGTTATCTCGTATGCAGTTTAGTCCAAACTAACGGTCATTAGTCAAAACTTAACGAAGCATGACGAAATGGTGAATTTCTACTTCTTGACTCAAGGCGAGACTTAGAGTGGTATTAATCTACTCCGATGGATTCAGAATGGGGTGTCTACAACAACCACCACCGCCTAAATTGGAATCAAAAAATAGGCAACATCAGTTATAGTACACAATCAAAACAATCTTAAAATTACAATAAAAAGCATACCACGTTCATGACAACAACAAGAATCTCAAACTACGATAACAAACAACAATTTAAGAATATCAATTGAAAATAAACCACGACCACTAATAGCTAGGATCACTCAAAATAACAATTAAAAAAAAATCTCAAACAAACCAGAAACATGACATCAACAAGAATCTAAAAACTACAACAAGAAACAACAATGTAAGAATATCAAATAAAAAAATCATTAACATAACAAATAAAACACTAACCTCAAAAATTACAATAAGAACACGACAATATGTAATACCACAAAAATCACAAACTAAAAATAACAATCAAAACATAGAAAACAACATCACCCGTCTCAAAAAATACAACAACAATAGCAAGAACAACAACATCAACAAAGCTGCAATTTGAAAACAAAAACACTCCAAAAAATGCAATCAGATCATCATCAACAACAATAGCAACAAGAACAACAACATCAAAAAGAATGATATCTATAAAATACAATCAAACCAAAGACAACAACAAAAACTAAAAACGGTCTCAAAGAAACTATAATGTAAAAAAATAGATAAGATAATATATGCTAATCAAATGGTGAAAACCGAACCTGCTATACCATCTACAATTTTGCCCGTGAATGTATTATGTTTGTAAAGATTCTCGTCCTACAAATACAAACAAAAGTGGTCTGGATATTAAAATTAAAAACCAAAACTAGAATGTAATATATATATATATATATATATATATATATATATATATATATATATATATATATATATATATATATATATATATATATATATATAGAGCATAGAATCACAGTATAATATCTCCAATCTAATGTCCTGCTTTCCTGCAATGTTAGTCCATAAACAAATATACAGAGCATAGAATCACAGTATAATATCTCCAAGAAAATTTACTTCCCCCTTAATCAAGGAGCTAATCTAAACAATGATTTATCACAATAAACTAATTTATTTCAAACTTTAAAAAGTTTTCGAAATAAACTATGTTAAAATAAAAATCATAAACCATTGTAGCAAAATATCATCAAAACTAGCAAAACATCCTAACAATTAATGTTTTAAACATACCAACTAAAGTGTTTTGCAACCAACATAAACAAAATAAAAAGAAATTGTTTAGAGAACCACATCACATCACCACATACACTACCAGAAAAAGGTCATTTTGCGACGGAAATTTCCGTCGCTAAAATTAAATTTCCGTCGCTAAAAATAATCACCGGCGGAAAAATTCCGTCGGTGGTCCGCCGCTACCAGCCCGTCGCAGTGCTCCAACGGGTCAATTTCCGTCGGTATTTTTTGATTTTACCGGCGGAATTCCGTCGCTGGAACCATTAATTCACCGACGGAATTAAATTCCGCCGGTGAATTAATGGTTCCAGCGACGGAAATTTCCGCTGTTAAATCAATTTAATTTAATTAAATTTTCATTTCAGCGGCGGAAATTTTCGTCGCTGTAATAAAAATTAATTTAATTAAATTAATTTCAGCGGCGGAAATTTCCGTTGCTGTAATAAAAATTAAATTAAAATAAATTAATTTCGGCGGCGGAAATTACCGTCGCTGAAATTAATTAATTTTAATTTAAATTTTATTACAGCGACGGAAATTTCCGCCGCTGAAATCAAAAATTAAGTAAAAATTAAATGATTATAGCGGCGGAAATTCCGTCGCTGAAATAAAAATTAATTAAAATAAATTAATTTCAGAGACGGAAAATTCCGCCGCTGAAATTAATTTATTTTAACAAATTTTTATTTCAGCGACGGAATTTCCGCCGCTATAATCAAAAATTAAATTCACTGAAATTAATTTCAGCGACGGAATTTCCGTCGCTGATTCTGAAATAAATTAAAAAAAAATAATTTAAAATATCAATAATCAAAAATTTTTGAGTCTCTGCATGTTGTCTTTGAATCTCTGCATGACGCTGATCATTCTCCTCCTGCATCTGCGTCTGAACCGCCAAAGCCTCCGCAAGCTTTGCCCGCTCACGTCTCTCCTCCTCCAACGCAGCCTCCAGAGTGTCAACCCTCGGATCATACGTGGGCGGGGCATCATTTTGCCGACGGCCGGTCGACGTCGACGGGCATTGCCGCCCGTAATCCCCCATCCCTAACACTCGGGCTCCTCTCTTTGGATGTCCCTCAGAGGTGACCGAGTGCCAAACATCAGGCACGAAGGGGACGGGCTCGCCGGGAGGCATTCCTTCGGGAACAACGGCGGCTTGATATGCAGCCTGTCAAAATAAAACAAACAATTATAATCATATACACAATGTAAGGTACATAAATAAATTTACATATTCAAAATCAAGTCATTTAATGATAGTTTACTTACAAAGGCATTAGCAGAGCGATCGTCAACCCATTGCGGAGGTTGATTGGGCGCTGTAGAATTCCGAAGATGGGTGTTAGCGTAAACATCCACAAAACTGATATTCGGACCATGCTCCCTTTCCTATAAATAAAATAAGCGAGATTATTACTTTGAAATTGTATAAATGCAACATTTAAACTGATTTAAAAGCATGCATACACTACATTTACACTAAAACTATGGATTTCATAGCATCAACATGGCTCCCAGCTAACATACGTACATAAACCTATTTAAAAGCATCCATACACTACTACATTTAAACTAACATACATACCATGCGGTCGTGATGCTCGGCGACCGTGAGCGTCCCCATGGTATGCATTGTCGCCGACCCCGAGGAGCCTGCTCTATTGGCCTTGGCCTGTTCGGATATAGCCTTCGCCGCATCCGACCCCCAATATTCACAAAATTGACGAAACACCTCCTCGGTCATCCAAGTAGGTATCGAGGGCTGTTGTCCCCCCGCGAGCCGATTAGTATAATGATTTCTCTTCGTGGTACCTATAAAAAATATGAATATCTCGTAAACATATAATGATGACATTATAAAATTAAAAGAGTATAATCATTGTTAATTAAACTAATTAAGGATAGATAAATATGTTACAAATATGATCCTTAAATAGCTTGTGAGCCTGTTCATTGAAAACATATCTAGCCGTCGCCTCGCTTATTTCCGGCGCCCAATAATATTTTCCCTACAACATATAATGATAACATTACAAAACTAAAAGAGTATAATCATTATTAATTATAACATTTTAATAACAAACTAACATTTAAGTTTTAAATAAAAACCATTAACACATTACCTTAAACTCCTCCCACGCATCCTCCTTCTGCCTCGGTGGCAATTTTTTCCAGTTGGGCCAAAACTCGGTCATTTTTCGAGACCGCCAGTATTGCCCGATCTTAGTCCCTGTGGTGGGGTATCCACCTACAAACCTGCCAAGTATATTTATACAATAACATTTTAACTTAAATAATGAATTATATATAAAACAAAAAGGAACCAACTTATATCAAATTAATGAAGAGTTACTTACTGGTCATAATGTGGTGATATCCGGACAAATATCCTCCCCTCAGAATCGACAGTAGTCTGAGTACCGGCCCCAGAGGTGGAGCTAGTACTACTGCGAGAAGGGTCGACATCATCGGTACTGGATCGGGACGGTTGCGTCCCAGTAATCAATGTGTAGATGGGCTTAGTCGTAAGCTTACCCTTACCCTTTCTACTAGAACTCATATCTGTATTACAGTAAAAATATTAAAATATACAACTTTAACAATAGGAAACAATATATTCACAATACATCTAAAACTTTAAAGTTCTAATAATCTAAAGCATTCACAATACATATAAAACTTTAAACTATTAATAATATAAAGCATTCACAATACATATAAAACTTTAAAGTTCTAATAATCTAAAGCATTCACAATATATATAAAACGACGGATATTAAAAATAATCTAAAGCATTCACAATACATATAAAACTTTAAAGTTCTAATAATCTAAAGCATTCACAATACAATTTTAAACTTTAAACTATTATTAATCTTCGTCCCCATCATCATCACTGGACTCTGAATTACTACAAAACTCGAGTTCTTCATCTTCGTCTTCGGACTCTGATGAATCAAACTCTGGTTCCTCTTCCTCTTCCTCTTCCTCTTCCTCTTCCTCTTCCTCTTCCTCTTCCTCTTCCTCTGATTCATCAATATCAATGTGCGCGAGATGACCTGAACGAGGCGGAGGAGTTGGCAAATTCACTGGTAATATATCCTCCTCAGGTTCAACAACATTTTGAGGAATATAAGTGACATCATCTAATGGATGATTAGGTGATGAAACGTTAGGTGGCACTGGCATTTCATCCTCTTGATAGGGTGTTTCTAATGACGACTCTGTAGTTGTCGACAAGGGTAGGTTGTCAATCATGCTCCTATCCTTGGTCATCCAGACAGCCCACCATCCGTCGGGTCGCGGACGAGGGTAGGGAGTCATGTATACCTGTTGTGCTTGAGATGCTAAGATGAAGACGTCGTCGCCATTATGTCTGGACGAGTCCTTTACATCGACAAGGTCAAATATGGCGTGCTTCTTAACACCTCGCACAGCATCGTGCCAATCACAATTGAACAAGACAACACTGTTTCTACCCAAATACTCCACCTCGACTACTTCTTTCAGGACGCCATAATAATCAAGGTTTCCTTTAAGCTTCACACCGCTATTCCACGTCAATTTAGATCCCCCATAAGCTTTGGTATGAAACACATAGCCATTCACGAAATAACCGTTGTATAAATGAACATTCAAGTACGGAGATGATGCTAAATGTCTTAACCTCGCAGCTTTGGCATCACCCGGATGTTCAGCTATCTATATAAGACAATATTGTAACCAATTTTAAGATTGAATGTTTAAAGAAGTGTATAGAATAAATTTGAATGAAACGAAATATTTACATATTTCCTTAGCCAGTTTGGAAATTCTCTTGCTGTCCTAGTTGCGATGAGTTCTGGAGATAAATCATGAGCTAAATCTTCAAACATTCTGCAATAGGGTTAAACAAGGCATTTCATATGCAGGTAATTAAACATGCATAATTTAATCGACGAGGCGTAAGCATAACATCAATGACTTACTTGATATATTCCCCAACCTCGTCGCAGTTAAGAAGAACATACGTTTTGACCGCGGCAAACTCTTTAGCGGTTAACGTACGCGTACCAACCCGTTTTCCGAGGAACCGACCAGGGGATGAAAATACAGAGATGTTTCCCTTAGACGGAAAACCACCATCGTAATTGCGGCCAACCCTAGTCAATCTCGTATCAACATCAGGAGGAAAATATGTTCTGACAAAGGCAACAATCTCATCTATGATAACAGCCTCTGAAATTGAGGCCTCGACCATGGCCCTATTGCTCATCTTCCTTTTCAATTGGCCTAGATACCTAAAAGTCATTCGTAGATTAAAATATAAATAATGTTAAAGAAGGTATATTGTTAACGCTCAAATTATTTAGAAATAGAATAAATTCAATTACCTCTCAAATGGATACATCCATCTGTATTGAACTGGACCACCGACTCTAGCTTCGTATGCCAAGTGGACCAGTAAATGCTCCATAGAATCAAAGAATGAAGGAGGAAATATCTTCTCAAGTTTGCACAAAGTCACTACGATGCTCTCCTCAAGCTTTTTCATTTGATTAACACGCAGTGTGGTCGATGTTAACGCTCGGAAAAACTCACTTAACTCTGTTAATGCCACCCAGATATTGTCAGGCAAGAGACCCCTGAGAGCAATCGGAAGTAGCCTATCCAGCAAAACATGGAAATCGTGACTCTTTAAACCCTGCACTTTCCCCTCCTCTACATTGACACAGTTACCAATGTTAGACACGTAACCATCTGGAAGCCTTAAATCCTTGAGCCATTTCAGGAGGAGGAGCTTCTTTTCCTTTGTAAGCACGTATTGAGCCATCGGTCTAACTGGTTTACCATTGACGTATACCAAGTCTAAGGCCGGCCGCTTACAGATTTCCTTAAGGTCCTTTCGAGCTTTTTCGTTGTCTTTAGTTGTTATCTTGAAATCCATCAACGTATTAAAAACATTATCGAATACATTCTTCTCAATGTGCATCACGTCAAGGTTATGTCGAATGAGATTTGTTTTCCAGTATGGCAGCTCCCAAAATATACTCCTCTTGATCCAGTTATGGGTAGTCCCAAACCCTTGTATTTTGGTCTTCGAAAACTTTTTCCCCCACCGTGGATCGGGCAATGGATACCTTCTCATAGACCGTGTCACCACTTAAACGAATCGGGGCCTCATCATGGTCAATCTTGTTCTTTTTAAACGCATTCTTCTGGGTCCTGAATGGGTGGTCCTCCGGAAGAAATTGTCTATGGCAATCGAACCAACATGGTTTTCCAGAGTGCGTGAGCGTGAAAGACTTTGTGTCACTCATACAATACGGACAGCCAACTTCCCGTGGGTGCTCCAACCCGATAACATCCCATATGCAGGGAAGTCATTAATCTGTCCACATCAACGCAGCCTTCATGCCGAAATTCTCTCGCTTGAAAGCATCCCACTTTTCGACCCCATCCTCCCAAAGCCGCTTCAATTCGTCCATCAAAGGTCGAGATAGACGTCAATGTTCCTCCTGTGGCTGTTTGGGCCTGGATGAATAACGACAAGAACATGTAGGGATCACTCATACACAAACTGTGGCGGAAGATTGTAGACAGTGGCTATAACCGGCCAACAAGAGTAAGATTTTGCCCCAGGACCAAACGGATTGAAACCATCGGAAGCGGATGTATAACCGTATATTTCTTGCCTCAGACGCAAAGTCAGGATAAGTCTCATCAAAGTGTTTCCATGCCTCCCCATCACTGGGATGAATCAACACACCCTCTTCACGCAAACTTTCCTTATGACAACGCATTGCCTCTGCAGTAGATTTAGACGCGTAGAGGCGTTGCAGTCTTGGAATCAACGGCATGTAACGCACACTACCAGAAAAAGGTCATTTAGCGACGGAAATTTCCGCCGCTAAAATTAAATTTCCGTCGCTAAAAATAATCACCGGCAGAAAAATTCCGTTGGTGGTCCGCCGCTACCAGCCCGTCGCAGTGCTCCAACGGGACAATTTCCGCCGGTATTTTTTTATTTTACCGACGAAATTTAATTCCGCCGGTGAATTAATGGTTACAGCGACGGAAAATTCCGCTGCTAAATTAATTTAATTTAATTAAATTTTCATTTCAGCGGCGGAAATTTCCGTCGCTGTAATAAAAATAAATTTAATTAAATTAATTTCAGCGGCGAAAATTTTCGTCGATGTAATAAAAATTAAATTAAAATGAATTAATTTCAGCGGCGGAAATTACCGTCGCTGAAATTATTTAATTTTAATTTAGATTTTATTACAGCGACGGAAATTTCCGCCGCTGAAATCAAAAATTAAATAAAAATTAAATGATTATAGCGGCGGAAATTCTGTCGCTGAAATAAAAATTAATTAAAATAAATTAATTTCAGCGACGGAAAATTCCGCCATTGAAATTAATTTATTTTAATTAATTTTTATTTCAGCGACGGAATTTCCGCCGCTATAATCAAAAATTAAATTCGCTGAAATTAATTTCAGCGACGGAATTTCCGTCGCTGATTCTGAAATAAATTAAAAAAAAATAATTTAAAATATCAATAAACCAAAATTTTTTGTACCTGATATAACATTTCAATTTATAAAATTAAAACTATAAAAACTAAAAATCAAATATCAGCGTACCAAATAAAAACTAAATACACCGTACCAATTCGGGAGGGGGAGAGGGGGGAGAGGGGGGGAGGGGGGAGAGGGGGGAGGGGGGAAAGGGGGGAGTGGGGGAGAGGTGGGGGGGAGGGGCTCCCGCGGGTACCAAATGTCTCAAATGTTTACAAACAAGTATAAATTAATATAAAAATGTCTAAAAAAGTCCGCAATCAACTCGAGGGAGGCTGGAAATTATCCTGGAAGTCCTGGCCGAGATGAGCCATCAACAGCGCCAATTGTCTTTGAGTCTCTGCATGTTGTCTTTGAATCTCTGCATGACGCCGATCATTCTCCTCCTGCATCTCGTCTCGAACCGCCAAAGTCTCCGCAAGCTTTGCCCGCTCGCGTTTCTCCTCCTCCAACGCAGCCTCCAGTGTCAACCCTCGGATCATACGCGGGCGGGCATCACCCGCCGACGGCCTCGGCCGACGTCGATGGGGCATTGCCGCCCGTAATCCCCATCCCTAACACTCGGGCTCTCTTCGATGTCCTCGAGGTGACCGAGTGCCAAACATCAGGCACGAAGGGGACGGGCTCGCCGGGAGGCGTTCCTTCGGGAACAACGGCGGCTTAATATGCAGCCTGTCAAAATAAAACAAACAATTATAATCATATACACAATGTAAGGTACATAAATAAATTTACATATTCAAAATCAAGTCATTTAATGATAGTTTACTTACAAAGGCATTAGCAGAGCGATCGTCAACCCATTGCGGAGGTTGATCGGGCGCTGTAGGAGTCCGAAGATGGGTGCTAGCATAAACATCCACAAAACTGACATTCGGACCATACTCCCTTTCCTATAAATAAAATAAGCGAGATTATTACTTTGAAATTGTATAAATGCAACATTTAAACTGATTTAAAAGCATGCATACACTACATTTACACTAAAACCATGGATTTCATAGCATCAACATGGCTCCCAGCTAACATACGTACATAAACCTATTTAAAAGCATGCATACACTACTACATTTAAACTAACATACATACCATGCGCCGTGATGCTCGGGCGACGGATCGTCCCCACGGTATGCAACGCCGCCGACTCGAGGAGCCTGCTCTATTGGCCTTAGCCTGTTCGGATATAGCCTTCGCCGCATCCGACCCCCAATATTCGCAAAATTGACCAAACACCTCCTCGGTCATCCAAGTAGGTGTCGAGGGTTGCTGTCCCGCCGTGAGCCGATTAGTATAATGATTTCTCTTTGTGGTACCTATAAAAAATATGAATATCTCGTAAACATATAATGATGGCATTATAAAATTAAAAGAGCATAATCATTGTTAATTAAACTAATTAAGGATAGATAAATATTTTACAAATAAAATCCGTAAATAGCTTGTGAGCCTGCCGATCGAAAACATATCTAGCCGTCGCCTCGTCGATTTCTGGCGCCCAATAATATTTAGCCTACAACATATAATGATAACATTACAAAACTAAAAGAGTATAATCATTATTAATTATAACATTTTAATAACAAACTAACATTTAAGTTTTAAATAAAAACCATTAACACATTACCTTAAACTCCTCCCACGCATCCTCCTTCTGCCTCGGTGGCAATGATTTCCAGTTGGGCCAAAACTCGGTCATTTTCCGAGACCGCGCATTGCCCGATCTTAGTCCCCGCGGTGGGGTATCCACCTACAAACCTGCCAAGTATATTTATACAATAACATTTTAACTTAAATAATGAATTATATATAAAACAAAAAGGAACCAACTTATATAAAATTAATGAAGAGTTACTTACTGGTCATAATGTGTCGATATCCGGACAAATATCCTCCCATCGTAATTCACGTAGTCCGAGTACCGGCCCCGTGAGGCGGAGCTAGTACTACTGCGGGAAGGGTCGACATCATCGCACCGGATCGGGACGGTTGCGCCCCAGCAATCAATGTGTAGATGGGCTTAGTCGTAGCTTACCCTTACCCTTTCTACTAGAACTCATATCTCAGTATTACAAGAAAATATTAAAATATACAACTTTAACAATAGGAAACAATATATTCACAATACATCTAAAACTTTAAAGTTCTAATAATCTAAAGCATTCACAATACATATAAAACTTTAAACTATTAATAATATAAAGCATTCACAATACATATAAAACTTTAAAGTTCTAATAATCTAAAGCATTCACAATATATATAAAACGACGGATATTAAAAATAATCTAAAGCATTCACAATACATATGAAACTTTAAAGTTCTAATAATCTAAAGCATTCACAATACATATAAAACTTTAAAGTTCTAATAATCTAAAGCATTCACAATACAATTTTAAAGTTTAAACTATTATTAATCTTCGTCCCCATCATCATCACGGACTCTCGAATTACTACAAAACTCGAGTTCTTCATCTTCGCCTTCGACTCGATGAATCAAACTCGGTTCCTCTTCCTCTTCCTCTTCCTCTTCCTCTTCCTCTCGATTCATCAATATCAATGTGCGCGAGATGACTCCGAACGAGGCGAGGAGTTGGCAAATTCACCGGTATGATATCCTCCTGTTCATCAACATTTTGAGAAATATGAGTGACATCATCTAATGGATGATTAGCCGATGAAACGTTAGGTGGCACCGGCATTTCATCCGGTTGATAGGGTGTTTCTAATGACGACTCTATAGTTGTCGACGAGGGTAGGTTGTCAATCATGCTCCTAGCCTTGGTCATCCAGACATTTAACATCCGTCGGGTCGCGGACGAGGGCAGGAGTCATGTATACCTGCCTGTGTTTGAGATGCTAAGATGAAGACGTCGTCGCCATTATGTCTGGACGAGTCCTTTACATCGACGAGGTCAAATATGTCGTGCTTCTTAACACCTCGCACAGCATCCCGCCAATCACAATTGAACAAGACAACACTGTTTCTACCCAAATACTCCACCTCGACTACTTCTTTCAGGACGCCATAATAATCAAGGTTTCCTTTAAGCTTCACATCGCTATTCCACGTCAATTTAGATTCCCCGTAAGCTTTGGTATGAAACACATAGCCATTCACGAAATAACCGTTGTATAAATGAACGTTCAAGTACGGAGATGATGCTAAATGTCTTAACCTCGCAGCTTTGGCATCACCCGGATGTTCAGCTATCTATATTAGACAATATTGTAATCAATTTAACACAATTTTAAGATTGAATGTTTAAAGAAGTGTATAGAATAAATTTGAATGAAACGAAATATTTACATATTTCCTTAGCCAGTTTGGAAATTCGCTTTCTGTCCTAGTTGCGATGAGTTCAGGAGATAAATCCTGAGCTAAATCTTTCAAACATTCCCTCGCAATAGGGTTAAACAAGGCATTTCATATGCAGTAATTAAACATGCATAATTTAATCGACGAGGCGTAAACATAACATCAATGACTTACTTGATATATTCCCCAACCTCGTCGCAGTTAAGAAGAACATACGTTTCGACCGCGACAAACTCTTTAGCGGTTAACGTACGCGTACCAACCCGTTTGCCGAGGAACCGACCTGGGGATTAAAATACAGAGATGTTTCCCTTAGACGGAAAACCACCATCGTAATTGCAGCCAACCCTAGTCAATCTAGTATCAACATCAGGAGGAAAATATGTTCCGACAAAGGCAACAATCTCATCTATGATAACAAATTTCTCAAATTGAGGCCTCGACCATGGCCCTATTGCTCATCTTCCTTTTCAATTGGCCTAGATACCTAAAAGTCATTCGTAGATTAAAACATAAATAATGTTAAAGAAGGTATATTGTTAACGCTCAAATTATTTAGAAATAGAATAAATTCAATTACCTCTCAAATGGATACATCCATCTGTATTGAACTGGACCACCGACTCTAGCTTCGTATGCCAAGTGGACCGGTTAATGCTCCATAGAATCAAAGAATGAAGGAGGAAATATTTTCTCAAGTTTGCACAAAGTCACTACGATGCTCTCCTCAAGCTTTTTCATGTGATCAACACGCAGTGTGGTCGATGTTAACGCTCGGAAAAACTCACTTAACTCTGTTAACGCCACCCCGATATTGTCAGGCAAGAGACCCCGAGAGCACCTAAGTAGCCTATCCAAAGAAAAACGTGGCAATCGTGACTCTTCAAACCCTGCACTTTCCCCTCCTCTACATTGACACAGTTACCAATGTTAGACGCGTAACCATCTGGAAGCCTTAAATCCTTGAGCCATTTCAGGAGGAGGAGCTTCTTTTCCTTTGTAAGCACGTATTGAGCCATTGGTCTAACTGGTTTACCATTGTCGTATACCAAGTCTAAGGCCGGCCACTTACAGATTTCCTTAAGGTCCTTTCGAGCTTTTTCGTTGTCTTTAGTTGTTCTCTTGAAATCCATCAACGTGTTACTAACATATGTTTTCTTCTATTCGTTAATATTACTAAATATGTAACAAACTAGGATACAGAAACTGTATCCTAGTTTGTTTCATATAAGGTGCATCTAGGGTGCCAGGATTGATATCAGGCGCTCAAACGTAGGCGATATACATCACCGTCCGCGATGTCGTCAATCGCCCCAAAATGGGATCTAGAACCACTAAGGTAGTATGCAGTTGAATATGTTACATTATTGAGACATTCACCCCACCCTTCCTCCCCCTTTGACTTTAAAAGACTTGAAAATTAGATAGACCTAAATTATTACTATTGTGAATATTTTTAAATATTAATATTTAAATCTTTGTTGTAAAATATATAATTTTACAATGATGAATTAAATTAACATTTATAAACAAAATGAGAGTCGTTCTCATCCACAACTATCAAAACCCTATCTCATCTTAGACCAAGAAATACAAAGCAAACAAGTTCTCGACTGTTTGATCAAAGATGGACGGATTTTGATAGCTGTGAGTGAGAAAGGTTCTCATCTTATTTATATTTTAAGATGTTAACCACCAACCACAATACCCTAAGGTGCATCTAAAGAATCACACTACCACCATCACTACTACTACCACCACCACCACAAAATTAACAAAATAGAGAGGGGTAGAGAGAGAGAGGGTTTACATTTATAATGAGCTGGAGTGGAAAATATCAAGTCTTTTGCACAAGCATTTGGCCCAAAGATTGAAACTTTAAAAGTAGATTTACTATTATAATTAATCAGAAAACAAGAAAATCCCCAACTCCAGTTTTTGTATCTTCTACAAACTGAAGTTGGGGATTTTCTTGTTTTCTGATTAATTGCTAAATCTACTTTCAAAGTTTCAATCTTTGGACCTAATAATGCTTGTGCAAAAAACTTGAGATTTTCCACTCCATATGTAACATGTTATGTTTACTAAATATAACATGTTTACTAAATAGAGAGGGGTAGAGAGAGAGAGGGTGTAAATATTAATATTTGATTATGAGTACGGTTATTTATCGTTTTCTTTATAGTGGCATATGTTTTCTTCTATTAGTTAATATTACTAACATATGTTTTCTTCTATTCGTTAATATTACTAAATACGTAACAAACTAGGATACAGAAACTGTATCCTAATTTGTTTCATATAAGGTGCATCTAGGGTACCAGGATTGATATAAGGCGCTCAAACGTAGGCGACATAATCACCGTCCGCGATGCCGTGAATCGCCCCAAAATGAGATCTAGAACTAGATGTTCCTAAACTATTTCATCCACAGTTTTATTACTTATTTGTTTGTAACTGAAGCAAATAATACTAAGTTTACACCTTGTCTAATTCCTCCCATTAGTGTTACCTCTGAACAGAAATCATACTCCATTGAGTACTATGCTATGCTTGCCAAGGTTGGAGTCCACCACTACAACGGAAGTAAGTTAATTTGATGAGCCTAATTAGTTTCGTGTGATTGTTATTTTTGGTGAGATCATTAAGAGTCTAATTCACACTTCGATTCAAGATGCAATATGGTGAGATCATTAAGAGTCTTTAAGAAATGGGACGGAGCAAATATTATCAAAGTCTAAATATTAAATAGCAATGGAGGAGGTTAGTGTTGTTTGTCCTAATAACGTAGCACCACCGCCATTGATCATACACAACTAGCACAAGAAGTAAAATGGTTGTCCCTTTTCACTTCCACTATTATCACCTAGCTAGAAAATATATGCTTAACCACTTCTACACTTGGATAATGAAACCACATACTGAATTTCCAATTTGTAATCATTTCTACGGCTGGAGCTGCACTTCATACATTTCAGTTCTTTCAACAAAAAATAAATTGTCCTAATAGTCTTGGCTTTCAGACACACACACCTCTCTTATATGCAAGTATACTTGAGGGCTTCAATCAAACAACATGGATGCCTCTCATGGGTAGATAGACCTCTAACATTTTTAATGTCATGATTTGCAAATAACTTGCCTTGAAATGATTTCATTTCAAGGCTTCAGATTATTACAGTTTAGTTTGGAGTTAATTCTTTCGAGAAATTATGGAAAAATCAAAGATTAGAAGTTCTTACTATCTAAAAACAAAAAACAAAATTTGGAAAAGGGGGCATAAACTAAACTGGATTTTCTCATGTAATTGATTAAAATCCTAGAGAGCACAAGAACAGGACCACGGTCAAAAATAACAACGGACAACCGACAGAAGAAAGAGCAGAGAACAATAATACAGTAACACCTCAAATCCAAACCCTAACAATGAACAGACATTTTGGAAACGGAATAATTTCTGAGAAATCATTCAAATTTATCCAACACAAGATCTAGAAATCGAGATTAAGAGGGGGAATCGAAATACCTTGGTTGAGTACAGAGAAGAGAGAGAAAGACGGTGGAAGGAGGCGGACGGACGGAGACGACGGCTAGACAGCTCGAGACGGACGGAGACGGCGGAGAGGTGGACGGACGGCGGCGGCGTGAGCTTCTTCTTCTTCTTCTTCTTCTTCTTCTTCTTCTTCTTCTTCTTCTTCTAGGTCGCAGCAGGAAGAGAGAGAAAGCGGTAAGAGAGAGAGAGGGAAATGGCGTAATTGATTTCTGAGGGATAAAATCAGTATTTATAATTTCCCTCAGCGACGGAATATTCCGCCGCTAAATATTAATTATAGCGGCAAAAATTAAATTCCGACGCTATAATTAATATTTAGCGGCGGAATATTCCGTTGCTGATAAATCCGACGCTAACCTATATGTACGTTCACCTGGATCGATGACGTGGCACGCCCACCCACGGAAATTTCCGCCGCTGATTTTAAACTCAGCGACGGAAATTTCCGCCGCTATTATTAATAAATATAATTGTTTTTATTATATTTTTGAAAAAATAAATAAATCATAAATATTTATTAATTTTAATTTAATAAATATCATTATTTTTATTTATATAAAATATGAAAGTTATTTTAAATTACTCTCAAAAAAATAAATATGAGTCAATAAATATTATTTTTTAAAAAATAAATAAATTCTAAACCCTAAACCTAATACCCTATATATACGTACACTATACATTATACCCTATACCCTATAAACTATACCCTATACACTATACCCTATATCCTATACACCCTATATCCCTAAACCCTATATCCCTAAACCCTATACCCTATACTCTATACACTATAAAATATACACTATATACTATACCCTATACCCTATACCATATACCCTATACCCTATACCCTATACACTATACACTATACGCTATATCCCTAAACCCTATACCCTATACTCTATACACTATACAATATACACTATATACTATAACATATACCCTATACCATATACCTTATACCCTATACCCTATATCCTATACCCTATACCCTATACACTATACACTATACCCTATACCCTATACCATATACACTATACAATATACACTATATACTATACCTTAGGGGTTAGGGTTTAGGGTTTAGGGTTTAGGGTTTAGGGTTTAGGGTTTAGGATTTAGGGTTTAGGGTTTAGGGTTTAGGGTTTAGGGTTTAGGGTTTTTGGCGGTTTATGGTTTAGGGTTTAGGGTTTAGGTTTAGGGTTTAGGGTTGTGAGCTTAGGGTTTGGAGCTTAGGGTTTGGAGCTTAGGGTTTAGGGTTTAGGGTTTAGAGCTTAGGGTTTAGGGCTTGTAGGGTTTGGAGCTTAGGGTTTAGGGTTTAGGGTTTAGGGTTTAGGGTTTGGAGCTTAGGGCTAGGGTTTAGTGGTTTGGAGCTTAGGGTTTAGGGTTTAGGGTTTAGAGCTTAGGGTTTAGGGTTTAGGGTTTAGGGTTTAGGGTTTAGGGTTTAGGGTTTAGGGTTTAGGGTTTAGGGTTTAGGGTTTGGAGCTTAGGTTTTAGGGTTTAGGGTTTGGAGCTTAGGGTTTAGGGTTTGGGGCTTAGGGTTTAGGGTTTAGGGTTTGGAGCTTAGGGTTTAGGGTTTAGGGTTTAGGGTTTAGGGCTTAGGGTTTAGGGTTTAGGGTATAGGGTATAGCATATAGGGTATAATGTATAGTGTATAGGGTATAGGGTATAGTGTATAGGGTATAGTGTATAGGGTATAGCGTATAGGATAGGGGTGGACATGGTTCGGTTTGGAAGGAATTTGGAGACCAAACCGCTAGTACTCGGTTTGGGAAAATCCCAAACCAAACCGAACCATAGAAAATTTCAAACCAAACCAAACCAAACCTCCTCGGTTTGGTTCGATTCGGTCTCAAACCACGGTTTCATAAACGGTTCAAACCGTGGTCCGAACTGCAGTCTAGACCGCTATCCGAACTACAAACCTGTCCAACTAAAAGCGTTGCTCTTTACATATTTTTTTTTTTATCAAACTAGCAATCATATATATTAAATATAAAACACAAATACTACTATCCAAATAGGAATGAGTTTTAGTAAACTGAAAGTTCATTGTTCTAACAAGTAGAACAAAAGAAACCATCTCAAAACAAATTACTAGACATTGTCTAAAATAAAGATACAAAATTACAAATTTAAGATTCAACCATTAAATAAAAGTCAAATGTCTTAGTAGCAAGATAAAAGTATCAAACCAAATAGATTATACCAAAGTACCAAACCCAATAAATTCAAGTACAATCCAACTGCAAAATTCTTCACATTGCTCTTTTCAAGAGAAATCAAGAATTTCATGGTTCGGTTCCGTGGTTCGGTTTCACGGTTCTAAACCGTGGTTCGGTCTGAATCGGTTTGGTTCGGTTCGATTTGGTTCGGTTTTGAGGTTCCGGCTGCGGAGCCGAACCGAACCGCACGGTTTATTAAATTTTCAAACCAAGCTAAACCATTTATAGAAAAAAACCAAACCAAACTGCGTGGCTTGGTTCGGTCTCAAACCGCGGTTTGAACCGAACCATGTCCACCCCTAGTATAGAGTATAGTGTATAGTGTATAGTGTATAGTGTATAGGGTATAGTGTATAGGGTATAGGGTATAGTATATAGGGTATAGGGTATAGGGTATAAAGTGTATAGGGTATAGGGTATAGGTATAGGGTATAGGGTATAGGGCATAGGGTATAGGGTATAGGGTATAGGGTATAGTGTATAGGGTATAGGGTATAGGGTATAGCGTATAGGGTATAGTGTATAGCGTATAGTGTAATACGGTGTATAGGGTATAGGGTATACTTGTATAGGGTATAGAGTATAGGGTATAGGGTATAGTGGTATAGGGTATAGGGTATAGGGTATAGTGTATAGGGTATAGGGTATAGGGTATAGGGTATAGGGCATAGGGCATAGGGTATAGGGCATAGGGTATAGTGTATAGGGCATAGTGTATAGTGTATAGGGTATAGTGTATTGGGTATAGTGTATAGTGTATATGGTATAGTGTATAGTGTATAGTGTATAGAGGTATAGGGTATAAAGTGGTATAGGGTATAGGGTATAGGGTATAGGTATAGGGTATAGGTATAGTGTATGTAGGGTATAATGTATAGTGTATAGGGTATAGTGTATAGGGTTTAGGGTTTAGGGTTTGGAGCTTAGGGTTTAGGGTTTAGGGTTTGGAGCTTAGGTTTTTTTTTTTTTTTTTTTTTTTTTTTTTTTTTTTTAACCAGACAACACCGGGAGCTTTTATTAAATACAGAAAAATATTACATCAAAGAGCGGGTATTAAAAAACCAAACTCTAAAACCAACGTAATTATAAGACGAACCGAATGTTATCCCAAAATTAACTAAGCCACACCCAAAGCAGAAGGCCGAGCTTGGCCCCAAACAGCTTCCTATATGCCGGCCCATCAGAACCAAACAGCCAAGCAAATGGCCTTACCCAAGGCCAAAAACACCCAGCCCAAAAACGTCTGTGGAGCGGACGCTCCCATCCACTTGGAGCGGACGCTCCAATAATCCAGAAAATCCCAAGCAAAATTGCACGACTCGTCCACTGTTTGCCTAAGTCGTCCTCTACACTGGAACGAATTAATCAGAAGGAAGAAGAAAAGGGACGTGTCGTCCATTCCGTCACGACTCGTTCCCAACAAGGCTGAAACAGTCGCACTAATTAACCAAATAAACATCAGCAGCAAACAAGTTTTGTTACTGCATAAAGACCAACACCCAACAAACCATTCCACTGCACCAATAGTGTCGCACTAATGCTTCCTCCATTGCGCATTTCCAACAAAGAAGAGACAACTCTAAATCCAAACTACAATCAATATAAGATAACCAATAATACCAATCAAATCCAATCTGCAGCAACCCCAAAAGAATCACTGCCCTATCTTGACACCAGTAATCAACCAACAACCAATTCATCAATAAAACCAACAACATCAGCAGCAACCCAAATCAACCAATTCATCAATAAAACCAACAACATTAAGCAAAGAACTCCAAATCTCAAAACCAACAACATCAAGAACAACATCAACTTCGATCCACATAAACACCCACATCATCAAATCTCAAAGCATTTATCACCTCCCCTAAGATCTCTCTCTAACCGTAGTATACATCAAATGTTGCCTATGATCATGAGCCACAGCCGCTAGACGATCCGCAACCCCATTAGCTTCCCTTAGAACATGTCGAATGCCAAAGTCTCCCAATAACCTCTCGCATTCCCTTAGCTCATATAAGTATTGCCAAGGACCATAAAAACTACCTCTCAAAATTCCGACCGCTACCAAAGAGTCCGACTCAACCTCGAACCGAAACCTTCTGAAGATCCCGGCACAAGCGTAAACCATCCCTCAAAGCATAAATCTCCGCCTGCATGTTTGTGCCCCTCCCATAATAATTGGAGAATGCATGAATGAAACCACCCCTCCAATCGCGAATGATACCTCCTCCCGAACACTCCCCATGTACCGAGGGATCCATCGCATCGAGAGTAAAACCATAATCACGAAGGCTCCCAACGCAAAGTTCTTCCTCCTAACCTTGACCTCGGCCACCCTTAAACCCAAACCGATCAAAATTAAAAAAAAAAAGTGGGGTGCAACACGAGGACTTCCTGTGGGTCACCCATCCTAGTACTACTCTCGCCTCAAGCACGCTTAATCAAGGAGTTCGATGGGATCCTGCATTAGTGCCGGTATGATCGCACCTCTTTGGTGTTGCCTGCTTCTTAAAACAGTCAAAACGACGTCGTTTTGCAAAAATAAAATAAAATTTAGGCACAACTGTGGATCCTTTTTTGTAAAGAAGGACAAACTCTTCTTAAAGTCGGGGGTGGGGGTACAACACGAGGACTTCCTGTGGGGTCACCCATCCTAGTACTACTCTCGCCCAAGCACGCTTAATCACAGAGTTCCGACGCTAAAGCTTATATTCCGCCAAAGCTTATTTAGCGACGGAATGAGTCCGTCGCTGATAATTCCGTCGCTAAAACACCTGTTTCTGGTAGTGGCAACTGCTTATGTGGTCTGTTTTTCTTGTGTTTTGAACTCCACCTCCGATTTGGCTTATATCTACTTTGTCCGCAGATTGAACACTCGTCTTCTCGTGAATCTTCCTTATAGAATAGCATGCAATCATTCTTACACGCATCAATCTTTTCATAACATAGCCCAATCTCGCCCAACCAACTTCTTTGTCTCATAAAAAGTTTGTAACCATCTTATTCTCTTTCGGCAACATCCGCTTAATTGCTTTCATGATACGATTATAAGACCGGCTAATATTGCAACCGCCCTTTATGTTAAGGAGCTCACCACGCCTCCAACACACCGATCTCGCAACCTCGGATAGACCTTCTCTTTGCAGAGTCCATAGCATCAATAAATTTCGTCATAGGGGTCGGGTTCTTCGATGTTGGTTCTCTCGACCAATCGAAGGAAGGACCTACGCATCCCTAACCATATCTTCCATATTCAAAGGTGGTTCTTCATTGTCCCGAATAATAGGTTCTAAGTTCGGGAGGTACATGAATATTCCTGGGGATTATTCGCAACATTTGTGCGCAACCTCGCTCACCAGCGACGGTCCACCGTTTGTACCCAACTTCAAACCCGTTATGCAAAAGATGTTTCGAGTCTCGATCAAGCTTAGATACTTGACATTACAATGTATGGCGCATGGACACCTAATCTTACCATCTTTATCCATGTGACTGGTTTTATTTGATTGAGCAAATTCAATAAACCCCTTCAACCCTCTATAAAACTCATGATTGATACCGCTATGATTTGGCAACTTCCGCTTGTACATCCAACTACGATCATCGTTAATGCATATCACTCGCATTGCAATCCATATATTATACGTACACTCAATTTAATCGACGGATGAAAAATTGGGATGTTAATAATTATTGGATTTCATAATATATTAACAGCTTTAGAAGTAATTAACGTATTATCATTCCCTAAATTTGAATTACAAACTTAAAAGCAACACATCTTCTTAAAATAAATATAAAGCTTCTAACTCATATTTAACAATATATTAACTGTGTCTTCTTAAAGTGTCTAGGAACTCGTTCCCGCTCCCGAACTCGAATCTCTACTCTTCCTCCGCCTCGGTCCCCCGGGAGGTCTTTGGTCTAGGTATGTTGAAAAAGCCGGGCCCGACCTCGTCCCGGCTCGGTATCGTGTGACGGTGGATCAATCGCCCGGTAGCTCTCGCACGCTCTTTCCCGCCTCAAGGCCTCCCGCGAGCTATCACTTTGGGATCATTTCTCAAAGCATCTCTCCGAAGCTCCCGTCTCTCATAATCTCGCCGCAATGTCGCCGCTGATTTCATCGTGGTTGCTCTTGGCCTCTATGTCTCTTAATGTCCTACTGGGAAGAATAGTCTGCCCAAAATACTCTCGACGTCGAGCCTCTATCATCACCGTACAGACTCGCTCCTCGTACCATATCGATACTCATCGGTCGAAATGTGCCACCTCTAGTATGACTGAGTAGTGGTCGTATCGGAAGAAAGCCCTCTAGAAATGCTCGCCAAAGAAATGTGTAGTCCGAGGCTCGCATAATCATCGGCATTTATTAGTCGTCAACCGCTCTCTCAAAGTCCGAATGGCCCGTCGCGGGTATTCGTACCGCTCGCTCACTAGAGATGGAATGCAAAAGGATGATACATGTAGTCCCTAAGTCGGACAATCACCGACCCGTCCCGAATATCTCTCATAGTCTCGCAATCCCCATGCCGGAATCCAATAGTGTGCGGTCTCATATCGGGCCAAGGCCAACCTCCTATGCCAACCCCGCAGCGGCATCCTCAATATCCCGCGCTGTCCGGGGCCACCCAAGGTAATTCCGTCTCGCCCTCCGGCAAAGGGCGAGATTAAGCGAATCTCATACATACCACAATGATAGTAACTGGGCCGCTCGAACCTACGTACTGGATCCTCCGGCATCTATCAATACCGTGGTATGTCTCCGCTAGCAACAAAGGGAATGATGTCCATCGCTCCCGTCCGCATTGAATATGCCTGATGTCAACTCCTCGATAACCTCTCGCTCGATGATCTCTAACAGATAGCCGGACACACTCCGATGTAGCCGCGGCATGTAATGAGCAACATGAATATATCTAAGGAAGTGGATAGATCAAACACCGGCCGGTCCGACTCAATCCGGCTATATGAGTCAAGCTCCATGAATCTATCGTCAACGACAATGCCCGATACCTCCGCCGATAATCCCAAGAATTCGATAGTTGCTCCGTAATCGATCGGCTCGTCCCGAGGAAATGCCACAGCCTCGACTCACCCACACCCGCTGCTCGAAAATCCTCCATCGTTGGCATCGTATCGTTGTACGATATGGTGAACACATGTCGCTCCGAATCCCAAAAGCACGAAGGTTTCCTGAGCGCATGCCAATCAATCTTCCAATCTTTTAGAGACCAGATGCATGGCATGCTATACCTCCCGTCAATAAGTTTCCTGTTGTTTTTGGTGAAAGCGCGAGAGTTCAAGAACGTCTTGTTGAAATTGATACTCTGAAACAATTTCTCCATCAGAATGCTCCATGCCGCCTTAAATTGGGGCCGGGATTTTTTACCTATTAATATTGTGAATAATTGTAAATTGTTAATATTTAAAATTAGGTTTAGAATTGGGGTCAGTTTCTTAGTATCAACAAATCTTGAGCTCTAGTTCAAACTAAACTAAAGGATAATGGTGTCCCTACCTAACCACCTACTCGTCCCTTAAGTGCATGTTTGATAAACCTATCCCATCCCGAAATGCACGATTATATGAAATGCAAATATCACTTTGTCTACTTGCTTTATAATCGAAAATAAAGAAATTTCGGCATAGACCTAAATTATTGCTATTGTGAATAATTTTAAATATTAATATTTAATTCTTTGTTGTAAAATATATAATTTTACAATGATGAATTAAATTAAAATTTATAAACAAGATGAGAGTCGCTATCAATTCACAACTATCAAAACCCTATCTCGCCTTAGACCAAGAAAGACAGAGCAAACAAATTCTCGACGCTTGAGCAAGTGATTTTCTCGCTTAATATAGGTTTTCCCGGCCACTGTTCTCCTCTTAAGGATCTCAAACATCAATATTTTTGATGCTTTCTCCAAAGCTTCTTTCACATCTTCCACCTTCCATTTAATTTATGAGATCTGATTGCGAATGGCCTCATGAGCTTGAAATGTTTGCGAGCAGGTGTTGCCCTCAATCTCACCTGGTGGCTTCGCACCGTGAGATTGAGGGCAACACCGCCACTTTCAAGCTCATGAGGAAAGATTCCATAGTGCAATCAGATCTTCCTTAAATAAATGGAAGGTGGAGATTGGGAAAAAATTGGAGTAAAACAGCACCTGACAAGAACATGGCCGTGATGTTTGGAGATCCTTAGAGAGAAAAGTGACACTCTCCGAACTCGAAAAACTCTTATTAAACAAAACGTAAAATCCTTTGCATTTCAAACAAAACTGGAGAACTTATTTTCTATCTTTTCCTTTGATCAAAGATGGACGGATTTTGAGTAGTCAGTGGGTGAGAAAGGCTCTCATCTTATTTATATTTTAAGATGTTAACCACCAACCACACATACTCCTAAGGTGCACCTAGGTGCCAGGATTGAGTTTCGTGCGCCAAACGTAGGCGATATACATCACCGTCCGCGATGCCGTCACAATCGCCCCCAAAATGGGATTCTAGAACCACTAAGGTAGTAATGCAGCTGAATATATTACATTATTGGAGAAAGGCTCTCATCTTATTTATATTTTTTAAGATGTTAACCACCAACCACATAATACCTCTAAGGTGCATCTAGGGTGCCAGGATTGATATCAGCGCTCAAACGTAGGCGATATACATCACCGTCCGCGATGCCGCAATCGCCCCCAAAATGGAATCTAGAAACCACTAAGGTAGAGTACAAATGAATATGTTACATTATTGAGACATTCACCCCCTTCCTCCCCTTTCGACTTTAAAAAAGACTTGAAAATTAGATAGCACCTAAATTATTACCATTGTGAATAATTTTAAATATTAATATTTTTAATTCTTTGTTGTAAAATATATAATTCTTACAATGATGAATTAAATTAACATTTATAAACAAAATGAGAAAGTCGCTTCTCATTCCACAACTATCAAAACCCTATCTCATCTTAGACCAAGAAAGACAGAGCAAAACAAGTTCTCGCATTTGTTTCTGAGCAAAGGATAAGACAGTAGCAAACAGGTCTCTCTTCAATTTTTTCAATCTCCACCTTCCATTATTTATTTAAGGAAGATCCTTGATTAAGCGTAATCTTCCTCACGAAGCTTCGAGTAAATGGAATGTGAAGATTGAAAAATTGGAGGAAAGTTCTCGCTTTCTCTCTTTCACTGGTGTTATACTCGTTACCTTGTTTTTACTTGTGACCGTGATAACATCGTTGAAGAGTAAAACATTGTGCAATGTCACAAACATGGCCGTGATGTTTCGAGATCCTCAGAGAGAAGAGGCTCTATCTTTCTTGATCAAAGATGGACGGATTTTGGATAATGTCATAAAGGTGAGAAAGGTCTCTCATCTTATTTATATTTTAAGGATGTTAACCACCAACCACAATACCCTAAGGTGCATCTAAAGAATCCCACTCAACTACCACCATCACTACTACCTACCACCACCACTACGTACTACCACCACCACTATTACCACTACTACCGCTACTACCACCACTACTACTAACACCACTATTACTAATACTACTACGTATACCACCACCTACCACCACCACCACAAAATTAACAAAATAGAGAGGGTAGAGAGAGAGAGAGGTTTACATTTATAATGAGTTGAGAGTGGAGGAAAATATCAAAGTCCTTTTGCACAAGAATTTGGCCCAAAAGATTGAAACTTTGGAAAGTAGATTTACTATTATAATTAATCGTGCAAGAAACTCAACTCCGCTTTTTGTATTAACATAAGTTGGGGATTTTCTTGTTTGATTAATATTACTAAATCTACTGTCAAAGTTTCAATCTTTGTATCTATCTTGTTTCAAAAATATGAGATTTTCCACTCATCCTAGGGTAGTGGTTGTACGTGATAGTAGTGGAGTTGGATTAAAAGACTTGAAAATTAGATATTTAGTAACTTATCTAATTGTTGCATATGTAACATGAGATCTATGTAACTAGATGTTTCCTAAATATAACATGTTACATATTTCTAGTACGGTTATTTATCGTTTTTGTTTATAGTGGCATATGTTTTCTTCTATTCGTTAATATTAATAACATATGTTTTCTTCTTATTCGTTAATATTACTAAATATGTAACAAACTAGGATATCGTCCTAATTTGTTTCATATATTGCATCTAGTACATTTGATATCGCTCAAACGTGGAGCGACATAATCACCGTCGCATGCCGTCAACGGAAAATGAGATCTAGAACTAGATGTTCTAAACTATTTCATCCACAGTGTTCTCACTTATTTGTTTGTAAATAAGCAAATAATACTAAGTTTACACTTCGTAATTCCTCCCATTAGTGGTTATGAGATCATACTAGAGTACTATGCTATGAAAGGTTGGAGTCCACCACTACAACGGAAGTAAGTTAATTTGATGAGCAATTGGTTCCGTGTGATTGTTATTTTTGGTGAGATCATTAAGAGCTAATTCACACTTCGATTCAAGATGCAATTATGGTGAGATCATTAAGAGTCTTTAAGAAATACAAGCAAATATTTCAAGTCTAAATATTAAATAGCAATAGGTTAGTGTTGTTTGTCACTATGGAAACATAATTGACATAACAATATAAGTGAAAAATCCTTTTCATTTTATTATCACCTAGCTATCGTATTTAGAACACTTTTAAAAATTTCCAATTTGTAAATGTCTACATTTTCTTGATTCATACTCATTTGGGGTTTCTTTATAATATAAATGCTATTTTTTAGATCACATCTCTTAACTAATCTTAGTTTCAAACAACATATTCTTGGGTTGATAATTCGCCGTTAGTGCTTTAACTAAAGCACATGTTTACCAGACTAATCACTTTAGTCACAAAACAAAATCTTTATACAGAGAACTTCTAGACCCCACAATCAACATATCAAAATAGATAGAACAATAATTTACTAAACTCGCATAATGCATCAAATTATACGGAAAAGGTAACATTATTTTGCAAACAATTCATCTGCATAATAACATTAATTTTAAGTAATAAACAAAGTCAAATAAACCTTGTTTGGAAGTCGAGTATATATAAGATTGAAAAAAAACCTTCAAAAATTTAAAAAGGAATAATAACAAGGTGAGTACTTGAGAATCAAATTAACACACACGCACACACACACACACAGACGGGAATGCCCACAAAAACGGAAAAAGTGGGAAATAAAAAAATAAAAAAAAGGTTATACTACAATGAATCTTTCGAAGGTTTGGCAAAATGGAAAACCAAAAGGATTAATCAATATAAACGAGAGGGCTAAGCTTTTCTTCCTCAAAGAGAAAATTAAAAATAAAAATTGATCTGAAATTATAAAAAGAAATCTATAACAAACCCATACGGAAATCATTCAAATTTATCCAACACAAGATCTAGAAATCGAGATTAAGAGGGGGGAATCGAAATACCTTGGTTGAGTACGAGAGAAGAGAGAGAAAGACGGTGGAAGGAGGCGGACGGACGGACGAGCAGCCGGCTAGGCGGAGAGAGGACGGACGGGAGACGGCGGGAGAGGTGGACGGACGGCGGCGGCGTGAGCTTCTTCTTCTTCTTCTTAGGTCGCTCGAGAGCGGGAAGAGAGAGAAAGCGATAAGAGAGAGAGGAAATGTGGCGTAATTGATTTAGGATAAAATCGGTATTTATAATTTCCCTCGGCTGACAGAATATTTGCGCTAAATATTAATTATAGCGGCGGAAATTAGAATTTAAATTCGCCGCTATAATTAATATTTAGCGGCGGAATATTCCGTCATCGATAAATCCCGACGCTAACCTATACGTACGTTCATGGATCGATGACGTGGCACGTCCTCAGAGCCGGAAATTTCCGCCACCGGCGATTTTAAACTTCGGCGACGGAAATTTCGCCGCTATTATTAATAAATATAATTGTTTTATTATATTTTTGAAAAAATAAATAAATCATAAATATTTATTAATTTTAATTTAATAAATATCATTATTTTTATTTATATAAAATATGAAAGTTATTTTAAATTACTCTCAAAAAAAATAAATATGAGTCAATAAATATTATTTTTTAAAAAATAAATAAATTAAACCCTAAACCTAATACCTATATATACGTACACTATACACTATACATTATACCCCTATACACATACATACCTATACACTATACCCTATACCCTATACACTATACCTATATCCCTAAAATACCCTATACCACCTATACAATATGTATCTATACTCATACTATAATAAACACTATATCTTATACCACTATACACTATGCCATATACCCTATACCTTATACCACTATACATATACCTATACCCTATACCTATACCCTGTCATACCACTATACTACTCAATATACACTATATACTCATATTCTATACCCATATACATTATACCCTATAAGATATCCACTTTGATACCACATACCTATACACATACTCCTTATACACACATACCCTATTATACACTATACACTATTTTTTATTTTTATTTTTTAGGGTTTTTATTTTTAGGGAAAATCGGACGACACACAGGAAATTTTATTGGTTGATAAAATAAAATACGGTGAAAAGCTGGGGAATAATAGAATCTAGAAGCAAAGATTAAATATTTACATTTAATCTAAAAAACCTATTGAAAATATGAAAACAACTTAGATGATCCAATCCATAGGGTTTAGAAAAGTTTGTGATAGAGGTTT